>MU158883.1:635939-670075 GCA_015888305.1 Antheraea pernyi | reverse complement strand
ATTATTTTAATGTACTTCTAATGCATTTTATATAAAATAAATAGCTTTCTGCAGTTCTCCTCCATATAAACTTTAACTATGCCAAATTTCACGTTCATCCGTTCGCCCAATTCCGTTAAAAAGGGATACAAAGTTTAGGCTTCACGTATTAATATATAGATGATATTTTTCATTTACATACCAAGAGTGTTATCCGACTTCAGGTTCAACCGTCAGCCAAGGATGCCTTTTTTATTTCTTTTTGTGTTTTATTTACTAATATTTCGCTCTTTCTATTACTAGTTTCAGTTCTAAAGTTATGCACTTACATACATTCGGCTATTGATTTTTATTTATATAAATATCTGGCTTGAATAACAGGTGACCTGTTAGTTTGCCACTTCTAATATTAAAAAAAAACTATAAAATAATATTATACTATGCATTATGAATAACAATACTTCTTAGTATACTCGAATGTTTTGGTTATCAGATAAGCACTTCTCTAAATTATTTTATCTTCTTCATAATTGCCAAGGATTTACATCATGGAATATTACAATGCGTACTAGCATGGTATATAATATTTATAGCATATGTAGACGACGTGATTGTTTTAAAATAAAAGTCACCATGAAGGTCCTTTCGAAAAGAGCTGTTTAAGAAATCCAAATTTTAAACCAGTGTTCTCTTTTCTAGCAACGAAATAACACCGTAAGCCCCAATACAAGTTTTGAAAAGATATTTAAATTCAAGAAGGAAAATTACATTTGGCACAGCGGGATACCGTCATGCGAAATACAATAATAATATTTATCAAATACAAAAGTAAAACGAAGAGTTGCTTGTTTTTAAAGTGCATTACAGTTTAAGCCGTCGCGTCGAGTCGCAACGCTTGAAAAACAACAACGTTTAGGACTCGAAGCACGAATTGTAAACGGTGTTTCTTCAGACGTTATGTTCTTGTACATAGACTTAACTTGCTTTTTACAAAGCTGTCATTTATATTTTGCATACAACTATTGTGAGACGTTTACAGAATAGAATAACTTGGATTTAACAAACAGATAATGTAATTAATAATGTAATGAGTAATAAGTAACTGATAATTAAATTATACATTTTTTTGTACTGGTAGAGCCATGCTGAAGCTATTACTGGTTTCAGCATGAATGGGTCGGTTCATCCGGGGTAGTACCACCCTCTCACAGAAACCGACGTGAAGTAACAGTGCTTGATCAGTAAGGGCGCCGGATACCAACCTCTTCTCCCCCTTCTACCATTCGCCATCCCCCATACACAAGCTGGCAACGCACTTGCGACTCCCCTGGTGTTGCAAGTGCCTATGGATGGTGGCGATTACTTAACATCAGGTGACCTACATGTTCGTTTGCGTCCTATAAATATATAACATTTATTTTATAATTTATAGATTATAATAGAGCGTGACCACAATCTCACCTGATTTTAAATAACGGTGTGGTCCAAAATGTTAAACACGCTCTATAATATCAGCTCTCTTTTAGTTTGGGTTTAGGCACCATTAATGCAGCTACCTAGAGACTTGGACCGGAACGACAACAACCTTTGCCGATGGACTGCTATATCTCACTTTGGTCGACTTTGTTATTAGATTGTATTCAACTTTTTAGTTATAATATCATTGATTGTTATATTGTATAATATTATTATATTTATCATTAGATACAGTGGCGTTAATTTGTTGTCTTACAATCAAAAACTATTGAATGTCGATTGAATGACTTCTTGCTTAAAACCTCAGCATTTAACAACAAAGACAGAGGACTTTGTTTATATAATATGTATAAGGAATTTATAATTAATAAAAGTACAAAACTGTTCGATAGTTAGTAATAATAATGTAATGAGTAATAAGTAACTGATAATTAAATTATACATTTTTTTGTACTGGTAGAGCCATGCTGAAGCTATTACTGGTTTCAGCATGAATGGGTCGGTTCATCCGGGGTAGTACCACCCTCTCACAGAAACCGACGTGAAGTAACAGTGCTTGATCAGTAAGGGCGCCGGATACCAACCTCTTCTCCCCCTTCTACCATTCGCCACACCGTCCATAGACACTTGTAACGCAAGGGGAGTCATAAGTGCGTTGCCAGCCTGTGTTTGGAGAACGGTGGAGTGGGAAAGGGAGAGTGAGGCAGGGAAGAGGGGGAGGGGAGGAGGTATCCCGCGCTCTCACTGACCAAACGAAACGCAACAATGCAAGCACTGTTACTTCACGTCGGTTTTCTCTGAGATGGTGGTACTACCCCGCGCAAGACGACCCATTCTTGCTGAAGCCAGTATTAGCTTCAACGTGGCTCTACGACCTACAAAATTCTTATTGCTTCATAATACCTTTGTCTTTATTATTATTATTATTTTATATTATTATAGTGGTTTATTGTATCTAATATTATATTATTTTGACTGAGAAAATTCTGAAACCACAAATCCTGAAAAAAGAAGCCCGACATTGCAGTCGTCGAGAATAGTCTAAAGTTGGCTAGTTTTCTGTTACATAACAATAGCAATATAGCAAGCAAACCATACTCTTGAAGAGCTTCCTTTTAACCGGAATGGTGGTACCGCTCACGCAGACACTATAAATAGCGTACCAAAGCTAAAGCCTACAGAAAAATTGTAAGGGTAAAAGATCCCATCAGACTTCGTAAGTATATAATAAGAATCATAAATACAATGGTACAACAAAATAATCCCAAGGAGGTTGATGTCAGGCAGGCGGCCGATCGTAAAAATTAAGCCAAATCATATACCACAACATGACAAACATGTTGTACCGACCCTATTTATGTGGGATAAGGGTAAGAAGAAGAAGTAGTTTTGTGATTACTGCTTAATCCTATTGATTATAATAATAATATGTACCCCAGAAAATATTCTGCAATGTCCTATATCTGTACTGACAAAATCTTGTAAAAATTGGTTCAGGCAAAAATAAATAAAAAAAGATCGTGAATAAAAGATGTTTAATAAAACCGGAAAAGCTTTTAATGGTGCGTTAAAATGTGATGGACAGTTTAATTAACGGCTGCGTTACACACACGTTTGGATTCAAGTCTGTTCCGGATATATATTAGATTATAATGATTTTTATTGGACGCGTATATAGGATATCTGTGTATATGCTCGTCTACTTCACACCGGTGTACTAACAACAAAAATGAGACCAAATCTTCCGTTTAAAGTCGTCTTTTTTTCCTTTCACCTAGCTTAGCTTTATATATACTTATTCATTTAAATTTAATAAGTGTCACCTTTAACCCAAGATGAGGGGAAACAATTCTTGGGAAATTTTATATTAATCACTAGTTGATACCCGCGTCTTTGTCTGCGTTATTTACTATCTTAACAATATATTTAATGTACAGAGGATAATATCATTAGCATCATACTGCTTTTTCTCCATTTTTATGGTAGGAGAACACACATCGTTGAACGCGTAGTCCTTATAAAAATTGTAGTTTCTTAAAATTCCAATCACTTTATTTAATAAATTCTATCTTGATATTTTTTTAGACAAGGCACTAGAACTCACGGATAACGGACAATGGACGGACATGACAAAACTAAAAAAATGGTAGACATGTATCGAATAGGAGCTGGGTGAAGTGCGCACAACGGCTGACATCTATTATTTTCTTATATAGATATGTGGTAGACTCAATATCAGAGGCAAATAATCAAAAGCCGGATAATTAGTGGCAGTGAATTACACTTATCGGAATGATGTTTTGATTTGATCGCTACGTGCATGAATCTTTGAAACAAAGATTTATTACATTAGCCATAACAAAACAAATGACTGTGCATGAAAATAGCCAAGCACGTCATTATTATGTAATTAGAAAATAAATGACCATTTATTTGACAATAAAAATCACTAACACATCAAATACTTACAGATTCGGGCAAGGATTAAATCCGTAGATTCTCTTGAGAAGAATGCTTTCTCCCGCAATATTGATTGAGATATTCGCTATCTAAGTATCAAAATAGAATCGAGTTTAATAAATAAACCTTAATTCGGCTCCTGAATAGTTTGTATAGAAAATTGTACATAGAATGTTATCTTTTTATATAAATAAAATAATAGACTTGTGCCGTTTAGCGCGTCTCACTCAAAAAGTACTGAATAGATTAGGGGTTTTGCTTCTTAGATACTAGATATTTTAAAAAATGGGTGTATCGTAAAAACACAGTAGTGAAATTAAACTATATATTACAGGGAAACATTTTATTAAAATTAAATTTTTTATTTGAAAAAATGCAACAAAAAACCAACTTCACGCGGTATTCCTAGGCAGTCACCCATTCAAGTACTGACCGCGTCCGAAGTTGCTTAACTTCGGTGATCGGGCGTGAACTGATCTTTTCAACACTCTACCCGACAAAATGTTTAACCCCATCACTTTTCGTCACACAAAAAGGTTCCCGAGCAGAATGTGTGGAACAATCTCCCGGCCAGTGGGTTTCCTCCTATGACATGGGGTCCTTCAAGCGCAACGTGAAGAGATACTTACGCAGGCCGGCATGACAGCGGCGACCAGCGATGGATAGTATGTCTCTCGGTGGTCGCCATTGTTTTTGGATTGTACTGTGCTTACCTTAGGCACAGTATAGTCACTTTAACGAGCTACAATAAAAAAAATCTCAGAGCCCTCCCATAAGAAGTTTCACTTTAAAAGATTATCGTAATAGCTTTTATATAAACTAACTAGATCCTGCTTGCGATTTCGTCCACTTGGAATTTTTACTTTGAGATAATACTAACACGCAACGGAATCTCACACAAAGGGAAAAGCCCGACTTTGAAACATTATCCATTGGTGCTCCGCTGCTATTGGTCGTAGCTTGACGATATATAACCTATAATTTTCCTCAATAATTGAGATAGTTTACATTGAAAGAATTTTCAAATCGGACCGGTAGTTCCTGAGATAAGCGCGTTCAACCAAACAAACAAACTCAACAGCTTTATAATATTAGTATAGATTAAAGTTTTAAGAGACTATAATTTTAATTATATATATTAATAATTATAATTATAAGATTCTTAATAAAAAACAGTTAAATAAGAATTTGTTAAATTAACGAAGCAGAAGAAATCGGAGGTATTTGATAGTAAATAATAAAATGGCTATATAAGTTATGTATAACAATACAGTATGTAATGAAAGAGAAATAAATGTAAAGGTGAAATGCAAATAACGTTTAGCTCTGAGACGTGCTTCGAGAAGTTCGCTGGCAAGAGTTGAATACGAAAGTTGCGGCGAGGCACCCCTGCACTGGGATAAACGGCGCAACTGGCTACAATATACTTTAAAGTCGGTGTAAGCCTTGAGAAGCGGTGGCCCTTATCGCACACGTGATTTGAATGTCCTCGGGACTTTTATTCGACAAATATGACAAAAATGTTTGTAACTACTGCGCTATGAATACTTATGCGAGCTCGTTTGACATTTATTTTTCTTAATAATGTGAATTATTACCAAACACAGTTAACCTAACAACTGAACCATCATCGCTTTGAAATGTACGCATATAAACTCTATATAGACTATACTCGTATACAACCAATATATACATGAAAAACTCTAGCTTTCTTATTTATAGTGATGCCATTGTATATAAAAAAAGGGAAAAGTCGATTTTTAATTATTGTAAAATATTCACACAACTATATATGTACAGCTGTTCGTATTAATTAATTTATAATGGGTTACGATTGCTATTAACTCTCACATAAACCAATACCTCTATAAAACATATACATCGGGGAAGATTTTAGCATTTATAGAGTACCCAATTATAAACTTACGTTTTTCAGTTATAGTCTATAGAACAAGCATTTACAAATAACAAAAGGCATTTCTAGTAAACCAATTTAATTCAACGATACCTAAAAAGATGTCAGCGCAAACATAAAAATAATATAAACATTGTTGTTTACTGATAGCAAAGGTAACAAATGTCGAAACAAGCTTTTCATCGGGTTCGATTGTCTTTTATATAAGGATCGTTCCATTTCAGTTTCGATATAGGCCATTGGGTACTAGGTCGGTGTCCGTATACCTAATGCGCGTAAACACGAGCCTCACTCGAACCTTCCAATTCAAACGGAATGAATCAATACAACCATAATGTAATCTGTAATGGGTTTCAATACGAAATTTCCACATCAAAGGGATAGGAACCTTTCAAAAATTGTTTCTGAACCAAATAAATGGTCAAATGAACCGCGTGGACAAAATTATAATCGATTTATGTTCATAAACTGGTATATTAAAGGTTTCATTTTAAATTTAAAAGTATTCAAATATTATCTATCATATAATTATTATCTAACTATTTTGTTTAAAAATAAAACTAACCGAACTAAAAACTAAGCTTTCGCTCGCCGCTTCACTCGCACTAATATAGATATGTTGGGACCCTCAGACACAGTATATTTTTACCGGATGAAGAGTATAATAATATATTATACTAGCTGTGCCCGCGACTCCGTCCGCGTGGAATCTAATGTAAAAAAACAGTGACGAATAAAATTATGTATTAGCTCTATTTATTTATCTACTTTTCTCTCTTACTTAAGTTGCGTCATTAAAATTACAATAACTTTTGATAGAGTGAATCGATTTTAATGAAATCAAGACTAAATGTTACTCGAGGATGTTTTGTAGGTGTTGGAGCTATTACTGGCTTCAGCATGAATGGGTCGGCTCGCCTGGGGTAGTAAGGCGGACTTATAAGAAGTCCTACCACTGTGCTATGATTTTATTACGATCTTTTCCTTCACCTGAAGCTCCGATTCAGCTGTTGCTAGGATTCGAACCTACGTCCATCGACGCGGTGTCCGAATACGCTTCAACTAAGCTATCATCGGATATAATTCAAGAATAACCGGCTGATATCGACGGTCGCAATCACACCGACTAGCTATAACGAATTATCACATCACGTTTGTTAGACCCGATGTCATGGCAGGTGGAAATGATTCAATACCGAAAATATCGGTTAATGTAAGAGATCTGTTTATCGGAAAAGCGAATTTGTTTTATAACATTAAGTCTATATATATTTTTACGCTAGTTCTATTAAACGGCTCTCAGAGCAAAGATTCTTATTTATCTCGTGTCTTTCAAACTAAAACTAAACTGACATACCGATTTCAGAAATAGCATCTCCATAACATTCAAGAAATAGAGATAATGGTGCCTTTCATTACTTACTGTATAAATGAAAAATTCGGACGATGGCGTAATTACTATTGACAAAAATAAAGAAATAAGTTATTTTAAATATCTAAATTTAGGTTCCTCTTTTGACTCGAAAACCCACGTAAACCCGTTTCAGTAAAGGTTTTTCTCTCATTATAATATACAATATCTCAAAACCACGATGGTATAGTACATAAATAAAGTTAAAAAAGCAGGGTGTGTCGTAGAGACGCACGATAGAAATGAATCGTTTGTATTACAGGAAGACGTTTTAATTACAAAAAACGTAAAAATAAGTCAACATCTTGCGGTATTCTCAGACGGTTCAAGTATTGACCGCACCCGACGTTGTTTAACTTCGGTGATCGGATGAGAACCGGTGTTTTGAACACTCTACGGGACACAGTATTTAACCCTACCACTTTTCGTCCCACAAAAGGTTACGGATCAAAATTTCAAAACGTAATTTCTTAAATCTCAATAGCAATATACTACGTATGATGTTGAAATTAAAAATCTTGTGAAATAAGGTTCATTCTGTAGAAGAAAATTAAAACTACATTTTAAAAAGAAACTTCTTGCTTGTCGTTCAGTAAACAAACAAAAGTGAAATTAAATTGTCTTGTCTCGTTTCGCTATTCTTCACGGACAAGTGTTGAAGAAAATTTTCAAGATGTTTGTTAAAAATACAACATACTTGTTTCGGTAACTACTTCGGTAACTAGATTATATTACATAATTATTTCGCCACACAAAATGATAATTTATATAACAAACTTTCAAAAGATGTCTGAATACAAGCATAAAGTAATATAACTAAAGCAAGGACTACACTGTGGAATAACGTGCACGTGAGTACGTGATAATTAAACTATACAGATAAAACACACCGAGAATTCGTAGCACTCCAGTATTAAAGATAACAAATTTTGTGTCTGTAATGGAATTACATTGTAGTCTTGTATTGATTAATCCATCTTAGTAAATAAATAATTGAGTTGACTTTACAGATATCTCACATGAAAAAATTAACTTGACGCAGTAAAATATGAAAAAAGAATATGTCGGGGCAGCGATAAAATGGCGTCCATGTAGAAGTATAACTTCATCCATAGTGACGTCACGGTTATGATTTAATCAATCATCCACCAACAACAATCGAATCAAATGTTAACTATACTAACTATAGTTATGTCAAATTATCCTTAGGTGTGACTACCTCAACTGTCTGAGCGAGTATGTCCAACATCTAGTCATCGGTCGCCTTTTAAAGCATTAAGATACATAAACAGCCGATACCTCCAACCATTGGCGTCTCACATCGGGGTAAATAATGAACAGCAACTGAAACCAATAGTGTTTGAGGTCATTAGTAATACCCCCGATATAGTCAATAGCGCGGTATCGCAAGTCAATAGTGGCTCCCCCAATAAATTTATTAACTTTCCCTTACCAACATTTGTATTTGTATCTGATTTTTTGACATTATTAATTTACTTTTAAATATATATTTTAATATGCATATATAAATATATTTATATAATACATTTCCAAAGAAAAGCATATGCGAATAGCATGTTTTATTAAATGTAAATAAACACCTTAGTATAAGAACATTGTCATAAATTAATTCCTTGCTATAAATATTTTCTTCAATATAATTGTATTTATTTATTTTTATGTTTATTAGTAAGTAATAGGCGTACATTGGTTTAATAATTAGAAACGAAATGTTTACATGAAAGAAATGAGATAAACATCCTCCGCCCTTTACGTTTCAATTCATTCGATCCAGTGTATATGGGGCCGTATAGCTATAAGTTTTTTCAGAATATTGCTTGGTCCATTTACCCGCTGGCAGCAACTAAATAATCCGTACATCCTCCGCAGATGTAATCCTGACATGCAATCTCCGGCGCCATCAATCAGGGTAGGGGGACCCCCGCCGGGCGGGGAACTCCGCCGCACAGTCAGGGGATTATATCGAGATAATTATTCCCCAAACGATTGAACGCCTGGATTACATCTTGCACAATTAAACGATAACAACGTCATTCATTCATTCATTCGTGTTCTGACTGATTTGAATATTGAATGATAGACATTCTGATCCCGTGCCACAAAACCATATACATATCTACATATATAATATTTTATCGTAAACAAGCTTCCCGACCCGTCTTCGAAAAAAATGAGGCTAAATCATCCTTTTACAGTACAAGGATATAATGATATAACATGGAAACTGAAGAACTGAAGGTGAATTCTGAACAAATTCTGAAAAAAAAACAACTCTGCCAGCATTATTGTTAAAGATCTTCAGATATACTCATTTACTTTTTTATATGGATATTATAACCGACATTTTTCACTTTTCCGTACGTTAATTCAAATATTCAAAATAAAACAATACTTGCATTCTCTTTCATATAAGCATAATCCAGATAATAACCATAGGGTAGTTAAAACAAAACAAAAAGAATTAGCAACTAACAAACAACATACCATAAGAAGACAACTCTTATATTCACAAAGATACACGGCATTTAGAGATGACGTACAATTAATAATATGTTTAAATGTTTGAAATTTTTTCACTTTTCCGTACGTTAATTCAAATATTCAAAATAAAACAATACTTGCATTCTCTTTCATATAAGCATAATCCAGATAATAACCATAGGGTAGTTAAAACAAAACAAAAAGAATTAGCAACTGTTCTAAAATATTGTACCTAGATACATTTATTTATGTTAAATGTAAAAACTATGTAATGGAGTTGTAAACAATCATTTTGAACAAACAACACACCATAAGAAGACAACTATTCACAAAGATACATGGCATGTAGAGACGACGTACAATTAATAATATGTTTAAATGTTTCAAATACTTCTCATAATTTATTTATTTACTAGCTGACCCGTGCCCACTTCGTTGGGCGGTAATAGGCATTATCAAGCTACAGCTTTTTTCTAGAACTTGCCTGTTAAATAAACAACTGCCTATACGTGGAACACTCGAGAGTATTTTTTGAAGAAAATCTGAAGATTCTAGGAAACCGTGTATCAATTTGTATATAAACATTACATCAGCTACCTTTCTACATAGCCTGTCTTAATAATAATAATAATTGTGATACGTTAATTAAAGAACTAGCTTTAGTCTGCGGCTTTGCTCACGGCAATGTATATTTAACCTATTACTCGGGAACAGTACATTGTGCCTGGATGGAAGGTATTTCCTTTTCTGACAACATGTATACAACATTTCATGATAATCGGGCGAGCAGTAAAGACGTGAAAGCGTAACAAACGAATAAACAAATTCACATTCGCATTTATAACATTAGTAAGGAAATAAGGATAGGATTATGATTAAAAAGCATCTATAAGCAAGAAATCATGCAATGATTCAATAAATTACTATTTGTATCATACTATATAACGACAACTTTAAATGTAGAGAACAGTCACAACGATTGATCATTTATTTTAACTAGTGGGCACTCAGTGGTCAACTTTCGATAGTTCATTGATTTTTTAAAGTTTCAATTTTATTAGGGTTAGTATCATTGTTGAATGTCGAATGAAAAAGGGTAATTGGAACGTAAGAGTAAAATAATACATACAGTCGAGCATAGCAACCTCCTTCACAACCTTTTTTGAAGTCCTTTATTGACAGATGTTAAAATGTCTTTTTTATTTATTATATGTGTGTATATGTTGTGTAAAATTGAAGCAGTAGTGTGAGTAATGCATATTTTAATTAATTTAATGTACTTCTAATGCATTTTATATAAATTAAATAACTTTCTGCACTTCTCCTCCATATAAACTTTAACTATGCCAAATTTCACGTTCATCCGTTCGTCCAATTCCGTTAAAAAGGGATACAAAGTTTAGGCTTCACGTATTAATATATATGATGATGATAATAGATATACGTTGCCTATTTGAGTATCAGAGTGTAGAAAAAATGAATGAAGTTATATAATATAGGAATTTAAAAAGGTGCGTTTCTCGTTTATATTTTAAAAAAGCTGTTGTTATTTAGAATATTAATCTACCGAATAATAATATATTTGAAGTACAGATCCCAGATGTTGACAACCTTCTTATTCAAAATGTCTAGCATTAATAATGAGAATTATAGATAGATACGGAGATATTTCTACGCCGTCTATACCTCCGCTCGTCTCGTTACGGGGATTTTGGGCGAAATTAATAGGGATCGTTAATCAAATACCCTCTAAGCGCCGAACGATGAGGAACATCTTTGAAACTAATATTTTTCCTTTACACTTAGTCGTTTCAAAAATAATTTCGTTTGAATATAAATTTATATGTTTAAAATAAAAAAGGTTAATCTTCTTCTATCTATACATATAATAAAAATGAAGTGTCTGTATGTAATATTAAAATAAAAATTTTTGACTGATTGTGTATGAAAGTATACACGCTTCTGATAACAAAAATGTAATTTTTAAAATTTTTGTCTGTCTGTCTGTTTGATCCGGGTAATCTTCGAAATGGCTGAACCGATTTTGATGGGAACTTCACTGGCAGATAGAAAAATTTCAGCGCGTTACTTAGGCTACTTTAAATTAGACTATCTGTTAACCGCGGCTTCGTCTGCCATGCTATCTTCAAAACGATTCGATCGATCTTCAGATCACTTTCACTGGCAGATAGCTGATCTTATAAAAAGTAATTTAAGCAATTTTAGTTTATACTAGCTGTTAACCGTGGCTTCGCCCGCTGTGCTATCACCAAAACGGTTACATCGATTTTCACGGGACTTTCAATGGTAGATAACGAACCTAATAAAAAGTAATTGTGGTTATTCTATTTTAGGCTAGCTGTTACCCGCGACTTTGTCTGCATGAAATTTAGCAAGATTTCAACTTATTCTTTATTTTTAATGACAGAAATAATTATCGGCTTATTGTTTACAATTCGACATTATAATTATTAATAACATTAATGATATAGAGGTCTTCCTAATAAGCGTATTACGTAAAGAGTTCCATAATACAATTTGTTGCGGAACAGACAAGCGTTTATTTTTTGTATAGTCACTAAATCTTAATTATAATAATGGCAATGTATATTAAATGTAATGTAAATATAAATCTTTATAATAATATTTTTAGTTATTGTTTCAATAGTTCCTTATACAGTGTAAGTGAGCACTGAGGTAGTTATATGGTTGGTTATGGTTCCAAATATTATGCTGATGACAAACCTCATTTGGCACGCTCTTTGTATTTATATATCTAATGTACACGTTACATGTTACTTTTAGTGCCGTGCGCGTCGTACTTACAATTGTCTTTAAAGAGCGTTTCTGTAATTGTACATAGTCTCACAATTCTATAATTCTTAAATACGATTTAAAAAAACGCGTGCGGAGCTGCGGGTATAGCTAGTTTTATAAATAATATGACGTTATTGTATATGTTATATTTACTTCGAAGAGTTGTTTTCTAGATATTCTAAACGACCTTATAATTAAAGACATGATTTTTTAAACAGATTTTTTGCCGGCCTTTTAAAAGAGACGGGCTTCCGCCGTTTTCATTGATCGAACGAAACGCAACAATGCAAGCACTGTTACTTCAAGTCGGTGTTTCTGTGGGTCGGGTGGTAGTACCCCGGGCGAGCCGACCCATTTATGCTGAAAGCAGTAATAGCTTCAGCGTACCTCTACCACCTACAACATTATTATTGGTTTTAGTGTTTAATCACAATTCCATTTGATATTAAATAGCGATGCATTCTAAGGCGGTAAACATGCTAAACCTAGACTATAATGTTGGACCTGAGTTTCAAGTGCAACTGCCGAAATACACCAACAGGTGCTTGGCGACACATTTTCAACTTGACGGTAGTAGCTAGCTTTTTTTTTACCTAGGGGAAATCACTTCGGATATCCACCCGTGCCGGGCAGCTGAGGGTGGGATATGTCCGACTTGCACGGACTAAAACCCCATGGTGCATCCTTACACCTATTTGGCCGGGGAGCAGGAACTTCCTACGGCACTGCGTCTGCTCACCCGGCAGGTGCCGGCTCCTCATAAGGGGCCCCTTCTGCGGCCTGAGTGGGTCAAGATAGTAGACCCACGGTAGTAGCTAACTAGGCGGACTCAAAAAGAAAAAAGCCAGTCACCATGGTATGGTATATATGCTATGTATTTTTTTTTACTTCACCGAAGACTCTGGCTCAATCTAGCTAAGATTCAAAATTAGGACCTACTCGAACCAACATCGTTTCAAAAATTTATACTGGCTACTATTCCCAGTGATTCTTTTTAAATTAAATTGAAAACACTTTAACGCTCCACTATTTTACAATAGCATTTCTAATATCAACAATTTATTAGATTTAAAAATGGAATATTTTCTGCCATAGCCTTTTGAATAACATACACATTTCCCTTGAATATTCACTTCCACTATAAAAATATAGGTAATATCATGAAAACCGTTCAATCACTAACACGCGGAAGCGCCTTTAAAATGCGGCTCGGAGCGCCGGCACGTTTGGGTGCAAAATTGGCACGTCAAATAAATTCTTGTCATTCGTAAATACTTTGCATAAATTGGATTCAAGGGAATTCCCGCAACAAAGACGTCAGACGGCTGTACCAATAAAAGAGAACGATTGAAACGCTTTTGACGGAAAAGCAGAGCGCGGAACGCTGCGCCTCTGCCATCGTTGTTTCTCATTTGAAGTTTTTGCCACAAAGCAAAGAAAACGTTACATGAGTTGTTACGTCCTGATTTAGCATAAATCGAAAATGGCCTTATGTAAATTTTCTTTTAAGATATTTGTATTGTCGACCTCTTTGAAAACATATATGTATTTAGAACTTTGTTATTACCAAAAAAATGTTTGGTTAGAGTGTGGCTATATATATATTATTTATTTTTATGTCAAAGGCGGCAAACGAACAGGTGGGTCACCTGATGTTAAGTGATCACCACCGTCCATAGACACTAGCAACACCAGGGAAGTCGCAAGTGCCAGCCTGGTACGGGGAAGGGGTAGCGAAAGGAGTAAAGGGGGAAAGGAGGTGGGCCTCCGGTGCTCTCACTGACCGAACGAAACGCAACAATGCAAGCATAGTTACTTCACGTGGATGTTCTGTGAAACGGTGGTACTACCCCGGACGAGCCGACTCATTCATGCTGAAACTAGTAATAGATACAGCGTGGCTCTACCACCTTCAAAAATCTCTATCTTTTATATCAATGAAATAGGGATTTGCTGTTGTGTAACTACTGAATAAATTTGGATAAAAACTTTACTTCTTAGACACTTGCTCCTTATCTATTTTAGAATAAGAAGTCGCGGGTAGCAAATAGTCATACAATACAAAATGATTTCATTCAGATATTATGTTGGTATAATAATATTTAATTGCATTTTAATTTAGAATAAGCGGTATTACATATGCAATAATGGAAACAAATTTAATATTTCTTCTATTATAAATACTACAACAATACTATAATATTTTACAAAAGTGTACTTTAATGTTGAAAATTTAACATTTTTCGTGCACAATGTATAATTTATACACTTGTTCATTACAATAATTTGATTTATTACAAGTCAAATTCAATTGAACTCAAAAACCTAGGCTTCAAAGTACTTATAGTAAATTATATCGACATCTTCATTAAACAGACTATAAGATTAATGAAATTCTAGACATGACTTTTAAAATGCCAATATTAAAGAAATTCAGCGCCAATATTACAGAAATTAATGGTTAATTCAATCTTTTAAAAAGAATAATTGATTAATACTAGAAGCTTATATACGTAAAGATTATGCCTATATAAATAACTAGCAACCGCTCGCGACCTCATCTATGTTAAATGCATTTTGAAGGGATACGACGAATACAATTACCTCGGATAACAATGAATAACACTTTTGATTTAACTGCGTATGTGCCGACGTCCGTTGGTGTCGTCTCACTCACACTGAGGTGGTTGTGTGGCTTCTTCTTCTCCTTTCGCAGCAACGCAAAGAGGGTCTCTATTAGGTCGTAAATTTAATTCTCTCACAGTGTGGATATTTTCGATGTAAATATTATTTTTGGTTCTAAATTTAGTACCATTTGCTACAGTGTTAACTCTATGCTAACAAGTTTCAAATGTACTCGGTTATAATAGTAAAAGTTTAAATGTCATACAATCGACTTTTGACCGCTGCATTGTGAATAAAGCTTTGCTCTGCCAAGTTAGTACATACGTATGTGCAGACCGCAAGCGTTTAAATTCACGCTTTGCTTCGACGCGTCTCTTGTTATTCACGTAAAGTCAAATTGATTCATTTACAAACTAGACAGTTTGATTTACATAGTCGGTTAATTCAATATTGGAGATTTTATATTGATTTTTTCAGGTTACTTAAGGTTTCATTTTAAATATTAAAGAATTCTTCAAATTTCGATCCATTTTTTTTGGTTTTACTTCTTAGGCACTTGTTTTTATTGAAATATCACGATGTATTCACTTAATAAACAGCTATTATAATAAAAAAAATATTAATAAAAAGTTTTAAGAAACTACGGGTTTCATACAAAAGACTAAAAAATTCTAAGCAAAGTATAGTTTTACTTTCACTTTTTTTTTGTATTTCTCCTATTTGCGTAAAATATATTAATAAGATAATAAACATTTTTAGTAGGTGGTAGAGCCACGCTGAAGCTATTACTGGTTCCAGCATGAATGTGTCGGCTCGCTCGGGGTAGTACCGCCCGACCCACAGAAACACCGATGTAAAGTAACAGTGCTTGCATTGTTGCATTTCGTTTGGTCAGTGAGAGCTCCAGAGGCCCACCTGCCCGCCCCTCTCTCCCCTCCCCTCAAAACACAGGTTGCCAACGCGTTTGTGACACCCTTGGTAATCACTTAACATCAGGTGACTCACCTGTTCGTATGCCTCCTATGATATATATAAAAAAAACAATGCAGACTAAATCGGGGGTATCAACTAGTAATTGCATTATACCATTTTGAAAATTTTAAAAGTCGAATGCCTTTTGTTTTTTTGATCTAGATAAAGATCGTACATATTTAAAAATTACATTATATGTAACAAATAGATGCATTCCTAGATACATACCCGTACAAAATTCGTACCCGTAACCAAAACAAATCTTACGCTTATAATATCGATCATACATCACGAATATAGCTCGTTGTTAAGATAATAGAACCAACAATAATTTATACGATAACAAAACCTTCAAAGAAAGAAGAAAAAAGTACGTACTCAAGAAAGATTCTTTGGCACTTTAGACACTTATCCCCATTCCACTGCCAATACAGCACATTTCCACGGCACGTTAACATTTACGAGAGATCCCCATTGTGATATAAGGACTGGATAATAAAGCTCAGGTGTACATTGTATAACGCTAATGCGGAATGTAGGGATACGAGCACGCGCCGCGATTACTGACGCGTGGCGTTTGTTCTGAGCCCGAGTATATCTCTGATTGCCTAGTTTGGATTAATTTTATATATTAAAATATATAAACCTTCACTTTTCTTTCAAGTTGTTCAAAGTTTTTTGAAGTAAAACTCCTTTAGGCGCGACTAGGAGGTAACTGGTCGACAATGCAACGGAAGTCCGTTACGACAATATGGCGTCACGTTTCTGTACCATCTGGTTTTTAAATATTTTTGATTTTGTCAATAAATAAATAGTTTATAAACAAATAAAATTAAAATTTTTGAAAAACATAAATATTGAATAATAATAAAAATCATACAATATAATTAACTATGTATATTAGAGCGTGCGACCATGCTGCCGTCTGGTTTCGATGTAAGTAACAAATGAAATCAAAGCTTCATTATCTGTAGTGACATCTATCAGCTAATTCGGAATTTAAATAACATAGAAAATATTATTAACAACTCTTTGTTATAAAGTAAACAAAGTATAGACATCTCTTATAACGCCAAGGAAGTTTTACTTCAATCGCGTATGACGGTTATACGCACTCATTTTTTTATATTATAGGGGGCAAACGAACACCCATGTGTTCCACCCATGCGTGACCATTCACCTAATGGTAAGTGATCACCGCCGTCCATAGACATTAGCAACACCAAGAGAGTCGCAAGCGCGTTGCCGGCATTTTAAAGAAGTCTCAAAGTTAAAGTGACGTGTGAAAATTTCCTAAGCGTTCTTCTATTATAGTATAAAAAAATGGTGTTTTAAGTTATTTATTTTATCTTTAGGGGTTTTAAATAATAGTTATGCTATTTTATTTTATTTATTGTTACAAAAATATATGTTTTAAAAGTGAATTTTTTTTTACCACAGTGAGCGGAAAACTTGAGGGAAAAACTTATGGGTTCGCTTCACCGTTGATGTCGACATGCTCGTGGTGTATTTCAGTATACGTATTGCGACGCATAGTATATATAGCTCTTTAATAGAAGGTCGAGTAGTATTGACATATCAACGATAAGTAGATGACAATAGTGATCTCCCATAATTAATAGTAATCTGTTCGTACTTTTCTATATTTTATTTACTTTATAACAAAGAATTGCAAATAATATTTCCTGTGTTATTTAAGTTTCGAATAAGCTGATAGATGGCACTACAGATAATGAAGCTTTAATTTAAGGGGTTACTTACTTATGTTGGAACTAGATGGCAGCACGGTCGCGCGCCCATATACCCATAACTAATTCTCTTCTATGATTTTTACTATTATTCATTTTTTTTTTTGTAAAATTTTTGATCGATTTGCTTATAAACTATTTATTGACAAAATCAAAAATATTTAAAAGTATGACTTCAATCGCGTGTGAGGATTATACGCACTCATTTTTTTAAATGTTTGTTAACACAGAATTTCATCATTGATTAACCGATTGGAAAATTATGTTTTTATTAATAAAGGGCTATTTTCAAACGGCTTCCATCTAAAATTCATTAGCATTAGATCATTGAATTTCGAAGATGTATTATTGTAATTTGGAAGATACAAAGAAGGTACTCCTGAAAATCGAATAGATGTATAGTGATTGATATATTGGTAGTTCTATAACAATCTAACACTACGTACCTAACGTCAAGGTCAAAGACAACCAACAGAGAAAGGTCAACGGTCAATGACGTGCGTTTTTCTTTACGAGACGTTGTTAAAGTCGGTTTTATTTTTTGTTAAAAAATTTAATTTATTGATATTATTATTCGGTTATATTACATCCTAAAAATTGATAATGTTTTGCCGATGTTACCGTTTTAAGTCTAGTAACTATCGTAACTTATTTTATATATGTGCCTCTTAGTTTGTTTCTTATGTTTTCACGTCTCAAATATACTCAACCGAGCATCATGATGTATAAAGCTAAACTTATATGTTTTTTTTATAATAGCACGGCAAAATGACTGCACTGTGCCTGATGGTAAGCACAGTACAATCCAAAAACAATTGCCACCATCAAGTGACACACTATCCATCGCCGGTCACCGCTGTCATGCCGGCCTGGAAAAAGCTGGATCACTATGACGGGCTTTTTCCCCATATGCATGGTGGTCGCGACCCAGTCGGGCTTCAAAACTCTACCACTCCGCTTTCGCCATTGCCTCATTCGTTACTCAGCAGGGTGCACCACGTGTAGGTGAGGTTGGTTTGGGTGTCTAAAGTCTTAAGATGTTATGCGACACCCCAACAACAATATATTATAAAGCTGAAGGGTTTGTTTGTTTGTTTGGTTGGTTGATCGCGCTAATCTCAAGAGATCTCGGATTTGAAAAACTCTTTTAGTGTCGGATAGCTCATTTATTAAGGGAGACTATAGGCAATATATCATCACGCTAAGACTAATAGGAACGGAGCACCGATAAAGAATGTTTCAAAATCATTTTTTTTTCCTTTTGAGAGCTTCCGTTGTATGTTAGGGTTAGCCCAAATCAACCATTCCACGCGGACAAAGTCGCGGGTAGACGCCAGTCTTTAATATAAACGGTAACATTAAATATTTTTAATAAATATCATTGGAAAATTATATATAAAACTGAGAGATAAAATAAAAAATATCGCGTTTTACATTTAAGAACATGCGCATTGACCTCATTACAACTTTGTACAGCTACTTGGATTATTTATATCTATTTCTGTTTTAAGAATTCAAAACAGCATCCTGAACACGTCCTTAAGTTACGTCTCTTAATCTCCCCTGTAAACGTTACATGTTCCTTCATTTGCATGCGGCGAGAACGACTTCGTCGAGGTCTCAGGTCTATACTCAACAAGTACTCGTAACTCAATAATATATGTTTTATAGTTGTTTTACGGTTATATATTCACGTACATAATACTTTACTTGTTAGTATTGCTCAAGAATGTAAATATATTTCGTAAATTTAGTAGTCATTTTGCCAAATAATCTATTGTGAAGCGAGATTCTATTAAAATACATAAAGTTGTCTGCCTGTCTGCGCCCATCACGCAAATACTACTTGATAGATTTCGATAAAGTTTGTTTTAGATATACACCTTAGAGACTTGATTCTTTTCTAGAATAATATCTAAAATATTTTATTAAAATCAGTTTAAGTTCAACCTAATTACAACCATGACACCTAGTAATAAAGTCACAAATGTTCAAAATATTATCTAATACTGTGTAGTTCGGTGAAGCTGTTAAGACCTTGCTTGGTCAATAGCGTGGTCAGTTCGAAAAAAAAAAATCTAATACTTACGATAAAACGAGCAAAGCAATAAATTACTCCCCTCACAAATGAAAAGACAACATAAACAACATTTAGTGTGAATTGAACCTTAACACGTAACGAATAAAGTACGTTTTACCGTTATTGTGCATGTTTGTGAGGGACGAGGCCAAACATTTGTACCACAGGTTTAAAATCGGTAATTTTGTTCAAAATTTGATATTATTTTTTAGTTTAAAGCTTAAAATATAACTTATTCAACATGTATTTAGCGAAAGTAAGATACTCCGGCCATTAAATTGCTTTTTCGGGTATTATTTTTACATCTTTTGAATACACTGCGGCATGTGAAACGGGCTTACATTGGCTGTGTTTCAAACTAACTAAACAAAATAAGGGCACACATTTCAAGTGAGCTCTTATTTACCGAGACGTATTTTTCGTACCGACCCTTTATCTAGTTATTGTTGATCGAAGTATAAAACCCAAGTAAAATAGTCCGCAAAAACTCCCCAATATACAAACGTTGTAGGCTATGCGATTAGCATGATGATATATAGCCTATAACCTTCCCTGATAAATGAGCTATATAACACTGAGAGAATTTTCCAAATCGGACCAGTAGTTCCTCAGATTACCCCTTACAACGTCACAAACTCACAAACTTTACCTCTTTATAATATTAGTATAGATTATTAGTATAGATTATAGATAATATAATTAGTTAATAGCTTCTGCCCGTGACTTCGTACGCGTGGAATGGTTATTTTGCGCTAAGACGCAGCGGAAGCTCTGAAAAGGAAAAAATACCCCAATTTTTCAACATTCCTCATTGCTGATCCACTCCTATATGTCTTAGCGTGATTATATATAGCCTATAACCTTCCCTGATAAATGAGCTATATAACACTGAAAGAATTTTCCAAATCGGACCAGTAGTTCCTGAGATTACACCTTTCAACGTCACAAACTCTACTTCTTTATAATATTAGTATAGATTATTAGTATAGATTATAGATAATATAATTAGTTAATAGCCGTGACTTCGTACGCGTGGAATGGTTATTTTGCGCTAAGACGCAGCGGAAGCTCTGAAAAGGAAAAAATACCCCGATTTTGCAACATTCCTCATTGCTGATCCACTCCTATATGTCTTAGCGTGATGATATATAGCCTATAACCTTCCCTGATAAATGAGCTATATAACACTGAAAGAATTTTCCAAATCGGACTAGTAGTTCCTGAGATTACCCCTTACAACGTCACAAACTCACAAACTCTACCTCTTTATAATATTAATATAGATTAACGTTTAAAAAGTCTCGAAGTTTGTAATGAAATTTGTCGTAGAAATTAACTGTGTCATGGAATATGACATAATTCTTATTGTTTAGCCCACAATGTGGACGGGCACTATAAAATAAAGAACATATATGTATTCTACAAATATAAATTTCACATATTTTTTTGTGATAAATAAATAACATATTAATAGGATATTGTATATAAAGAGTGTAGCGATATTGAATAAAACTTCTTGTACCACTTTACATATATATTCTCACATTAATACACAGTTTAGTTAAATAATCATAATGCACAATAAAATATTGTGTACGTGCTCGCCGAAGGACATTCTAAAACACACTGACGTAACGCTTGGGAGGACGCAGCGCTCGCGCATGGCGCTGAAGAGGTGAGGTAAGAGGGGAGTTGTTCGTTACTTCGCGCGCTCGTGCTATAAGAGATAGATTCTCTGAATTATTTCGCTAAGTTCAAGGAATCTTCCTTTATCAATGAAAAATACAGCCCTATGTTTGTACTATTAGACAGAGCAGCAAGTATAAAATACTGAATGCTTGTAGTTATTACAGAAGCATTATAGGTAGCGATTAGTCAATTGGTCAATAACGAAGTATATGTAAATTTTCGCAGACTCCCTGTTATTAAACGATAAATTCCGACGGTTTTGAGTTGAACCAAAAGCTTTCGTAAGAACGGTTTTTAGCAGCCTGTGTTACGCACTTAATTTATGCCCAGTAAATTTATTATTGCAGATCGGAGCCAACGTAACCGCGGAAAGAGTTATTCCAGCTATAAATAACAACAAAAGATCTTTTTGCTTGTACCATTAATAGCTATTTAATTTGCGATTTTAAAGATAGCTTACTGTGTTGTCGGTTTTTAGTGGATAAAATTTATATTCGAGAAATTTAAGTAGGTATATTTTAACGAATATTGTATACTGTATATTGTATTGTATATTGTATTTTGCAAGCCGGCATGACAGCGGTGCAAGCCGGCATGACTGCGGCGACCGGTGAGGGATAGTGTGTCTCTCGGTGGTCGTCATTGTTTTTAGATTATACTGTGCTCACCATCAGGCACAGTAAAGTCACTTTGCCGTGCTACGATAAAAAATAAATAATACAAAACGAAGGAAAACAAAACAGTTCAATATCTTTTTCTTTTCTGTTTGTCAACAGATTTTCTTTATTTTTTTATTAAGTAATTATAAACGAGCTTTGGTTTTATCAATGAAAAAGGAATAATTAGTGTTTTTCCTTATCGTCGACTTACAACTCTCTGTTCGTCGCAGTATATTCACGAGTAATGGTCTACGTTGGTAGATTATTATTTTCATTTAAGGTAAAACAACACAAACCTTTAATATGTCATAAAGTCTTTGTAGTTGACGTTTAAATCTCTTCTGAAATTAAAATGTTTTCAAAACCCCTCACCCATTTCACCGAGGGAAATAAATACTAGTTGCGAAAAGTGGCCACTTTGTATTAAATGTGGGTGCGTTTTCCTTAATCTTCACTTATGGTTTTGTTGTACTTCTGAAAATTGTTAAATATTTTTACAACGTTTACATCATAATCTATACATAAGAGTATATTTGATGATTGTTCCAAGCAGTTCCGGCCATGGCGACCACTTTGATTCCTAAATTTAGAAATGGCGCCGGTAGTTGGTGGCTTATGTAGCCTATCTTTGCGGCGAAACTTCGTGCACATTGAGGGCACGTGAGTACGCCGTTCTCATAATGATATATTATGGTAGTAGGAGGGCGAGCCTTTAAGTGATCGCGTTTGGTATCAGGTTGGCTTTACGCTGAGCCTCGAACTCGCGTACTAGGCTGTTCAGCATTCTGCACCATTCTGGTCGTTGTATTGCCAGACGTTCCCAACAAGAGGGCTCTATATATATGTATATATATAATAAAAGTAGATGAAAAACTGGAGAAATAGAAAAATATTGAATTTTGAATAATTAAAAAAATCATATATATATTTCGTTTCTATTTGTAATTAAAGAAGAGTTTTCCACGAAGTTTTATTGAAATTGAAAGGGATCGATTTGACTAGGAAAGGACAATTATAACTAAGCTCAGATTTGTAGTGTAATGTAAAAAAAATACTATCAAAGATAATTTTTTGCAGTGAAATTCTGTATCCTTTATAAAGAATACAATCTATGTAGATACAGTGTGACGTTCGATTCAATATGGCGGAGCTGTGGCGGCAGGTAATCCTATAAACCTACTAGGAAATGCTCGCTTTCAGGAACTTCATAATACTGTTATATTTTTCCGTGGCATCGCTGTAGAGGCAACAAACTTGGCTGAAATACTTATTGATAAAATTTTGTATCAAAGTTTTAGAGATATTTACTTTTGTAGCGTCTTATTTGATTTTTTTCCTTTCAATAATATTTCAGACTATAATAAACATTATGTATCACGCATAATATTTTAGTTACATAATCCTAAACGTCACTTAAAATACTCCTTATAATCACTACGTACCATAAAAAAAAGTTCTGTGCCATGTCTGTCTGTCTATTCGCGATAAACTCAAAAACCTACTGAACGGATTTCAAGCGATTTTCACCAGTAGATAAAGTGATTCATGAAAAAGGTTTTGTTAGTTTTTTTAAAATTTAATTAGGCAACCAATCTTTTAGATTATTACTGCAATTGTCAAGTAGTTAATAGTAGTTCTTCTTCTTCTATTGTATTTTCGGCAACCAGTCTTCTAGTAGACCATCACTGCCATTGTCAAGTGAGTATCGATGTTACAAGTTTCTTGATATAATTTCAATGAACTAACAAGATGGTGGCCAACTTGTTAGAACTTTTTATGAAATTTTTATGGCATCTCAGAATTCATGGTCTGTGATATTATTTTCCATTCACTTCACTTATGCACAATAAACATACTATATTACATACAACACCAACAATTTTACACAATATAGAGTCAAGCAACACAAGGTTATGAATAAAATATAAAATCCACCACATGACAGACCAAGATCCCGCCAAAAAAAAACAAAGGTTTGTTATATAATTTGTCAAGGTTTTTTTTTATTACGAGGGCGAGATAGCGACGGCCGGGCCCGCTAGTTTTATAAATACGAATGCGAGTGTGTTTGATTGTACGCTTTCACGTATTAACTATTCAGTTGAGTATATACCATGATGAAATATTAAAATCATGTTGTGAGGGTATATAAAAGGACAGGGTAATTTTCATTTAGAAAAAAGGTATTACTCCCGAAGGGTAAATCACTTTTAAATTAGTACTAGCTAACTAGTACGTGATAGGGTGTCGAATAACATCATAAGACTTGAGACACCCAAGCCAACCTCACCTGCACGTGGTGCACCCTGCTGAATAACGAACGAGGCAATGGTGAAAACGGGGTGGTAGGGTTTCACAGCCTAACTGGGTCGCAACCACCATGTACATAGCGAAAATGCCCGTAATAGTGATTCGCTTCTGCTGGTCGCGTTTCGGGATCAGCCTGTGCATATACAGCTTTTTGTAGGCCGGCATAATAGTGGCGACCGGCGATGAATAGTGTGTCACTCGGTGGTCGCCATTGTTTTTGGATTGTACTGTGCTTACCATCAAGCATAGTGCAGTAATTTTGCCATGCTACTATATTTTGTTTAAATGATGTCGTTCTTTTTTATATTTGATAGGCTGTAGCGTTTGACCACAGCCTCATTTGATATTAAATAACGACTTGGTCTAAGATGGCAAACACGCCAAATCTAGAGAGTAATGGGACTCAAGTGCAGCTATCGGAACATACCAAGGGTGCCTGAAAAGACCCTACCACCATGCTATGATTTCATCAGAATCTTAACCTTCACTGGAAACTCCGACTCAGGTACAAGGATTCGAACCTACGTCCAAGGGCGCTGTGTCCGAACACGCTATCCACTAACGCATCATCACTTCACTTTTTCAAACTGCGAAATAATGTCTACGAAATAAGGTGCCCTAAAACATATTCCATACAAAGCACAGCTGTTGCGTAGGGATAAACCAACTGACTAAATCGCTCAGCATAGGTGGTAGAGCCACGCTGAAACTATTACTGGTTTCAGCATGAATGGGTCGGCTCGTGCGGGGTAGTATCACCCTCTCACAGAAAACCGACGTGAAGTAACAGTGCTTGCATTGTTGCGTTTCGTTCGGTCAGTGAGAGCGCCGGAGGCCTACCTCCCCACTCCTCTCCCCCTCATCCCGATCCCCACTCCCTCTCTCTCAAACACAGGCTAGCAACGCACTTACGACTCCTCTGGTGTCGCAAGTATCTATGGAGGGTGGTGATCGCTTAACATCAGGTGACCCACATGTTCGTTTGCCTCCTATGAAATTCAAAATAAATTAGTAGATACCTTGCTGACATAGGCGTTAACAGTTTGTACCTTTTCGGTAATGCTCGGTTCTCCCAACACCCCGCGTCGCGTCACATGTCCCGTCCGCATTATTAGTTCGTTGTAGCTTAACAGAATTTCTATCCCACGTTTTATATTGTAACTGCTCCTCTTCTTAGCGTCGTAGGGTAATGTTAGATGGTTAAATAAATAGGATATATAATGAAAAAAGAGTTTTAAAATGTGACTATCAATTGTCGAGCGCTAGCTTTAAAAGACACAAAAAAAGAATATCTTGAACATCATAATTTGATATAGATAGAATTTTATCCGTTTAGTAGACGGATGAGTCTAGTAACAATATAATACCCGCTAAAGACTACCGGCTAAACAAGATAAAGACTGTTTGAATAAATAATGAAGCTGAATTTCAGTAGCTTTGCACACAAGTTTAAAATGTTTCATCATTGTCCTTGTTCAAATTCGCAAAAGTGGAATTACTTATAAAATATACATGACCTTTAAGAAACATGACAAAATTATCATACACCAGAGTCTAAATTACTAAATACTTTTAATGATATAAAATAATAAACTTATTTAATTTTTAGATCAGAATTGTTCTCTGTAACAATAATTGCCTGTTCAATTATTCAGTTAGAGCAATTAATCCCGGATATTACTCATAATGAATTATGTACAATGGGAATGTCAAATGCATAATCTTAAACCATCTTTCTTGCTATAACGAATAGTAAATTAGTTATCATAGTTAAATTTATTCGCTGCTTCTTTAAGTATATGTTAAAAACAAACACATTTGGATACAATTGTAGTTGAATTTATAGTTTCGATTATATTTTTGTTGCATTACAACTTTAATATGTATGTAATTAATTTTGACTTACTTACTTACTTACTTTTTCTCTACGGCTTCGCTCGCTTTATTGTAGAGTTAACTTACCCTTTGGGAATAGTACTGCTTTTTGGATAAATGCTAGCTATCCAATGTTCTTTTTTGTACACATGACTATGTGTATGCAAAGTTGTATTGCATTAGAAAATGTAAATTTTAATGTCTTAAAATAAGTTTTTCAATAAATTTTTATTTGTCGTCCAGTATTCAAAAATCCACCATAATAAAAGGCTAGGTTAATTTCTTGTTCGCGTATTAATATAGAGGTATTATTATCTGTATTTTTTCTTGATTCTTCTTACTAAATGTTAAAATATTTATTGGGTGTTGTTGATCGTAGACGTGAAAAAACTAAAGTATAACGTATAGAGACAAATAAAGGTTTCGTATTTTTGATGGTTATTGATAAAACCAAAACTCGTTAATAGATATTAGAGAAAAATCAAAAAACCAGAATCGGTTGATAAGCGGATGAGAAAAGCTGTTGAACCGTTTTGTCTTCGACTATTTGTATATACAGATGTTTCTGGATTACAGAAAGAAAAAGATGAGTGTTATGCAAGTTATGTATATATTTATGTATTTACTATAGAAATACAGTTCTTCTGAGGGTAAATGAGAGTAAAAGTACTGAACCTATCGACATAGGACCACGACCATTCGATGCGGATTTTTTTGCAAATAGTCATGCGAAAACGCCGTGTAAGCAGCATAGTTTTAGCTAAAGTTTTCATAACTCAAACAATAAGTTTACACGTCTAGTTTAAGTCAAATCTAAAAACAATCGTTATGGCCATGTGCTTTTGGAGGGAACATTCATTTAAGCAAATAAAACTAATTCTAATTAATTAAATAAAAAATGTAATTTTTTTTCTAGGGTTCGCTCCCTTAAGGTTGACCAGATAGTTCGGGGATCTTTCCTTTGTATTTATACTAATAAAATAAAAACACATTGTAAAGCGGGCAGATATCAGTAATACTAACTGTAGTATATTTATTTATGTATATAAATCTTAGTTGATATACATGTATGTATATATTTCAAATTGATAAGCTCTAACACTGTTTTACTGATCATCATAAAAGTTGGCAAACCTAGATATTTTTGTATAGAAATATGTTATACTATCTATTTTATTATATAAGCGGTTACTAGTCTATATCTCAACTTATAACGCAAATCATTACGTTGCAATCAAATACTGCTTCCAGAATACGAATCTCTCTTTTCTCACTTTATAACTTCGATATTAACATGTTTATATATTTTTAGATATGTATATATCTTATATAATTTACCTTAATCTAGTCTAAGTATATATTTATACAAAACGTGAACACATCTAGATTTAAAAAAGTATATGCATGAAACAAAAGCAATTTGAATGCCTTCAGGTATCATCTCTCATACATATTCCGATACGACGGGTTCCGACACGTACGCTCGTTCCAAAGTTATTGTGTTAAAAGCTGAACACATTCTTCATACAAATAACTCATACATCATAATGAAATTTTATTGATTTGCGTTGCTGCCTGATTTCCCTTTCTCTTTTTTCCGCCTTTATACCGCTTTACTTGTCCCGATTTGTTTCGACAAATAGTTGACGACATTATTTGTACATTTGTAATTTACAGTAAACTATATTAAACAAGCTTTTGCTTTTATTTATTTATTCCTTGGAAACAGTACTCTTTTATTTGCCCTTGCTCGATTGATCGATTAGTCGAGGCGTAAACGCGTAAAAACAAACAAACACACTTACATTCGCATTTATTATATAGTGTAACATTTTTTTATAATAAATGCAAGATGTCTTGTGCGCGCATCATTATGCAATTACAAAAGAGGTTGTTTATTTGAACGCGTTTATCTCTGAAACTACAAGCTTGAATAAAAAAAAAATTCAAATATATTTATTTACTGAAAATCTATCTAATATTATAGTAGGATTCTTAAGTGTAAAGCAATTACAATGAAGAGTATGGACGAGGAAGTATGTTAAGCAAGGAGGCAGAAAACGTGTGGGCGGGCCATGTGGTATGGCGTGGGGTATGGGGGCTATCGATGAGAATATAAAACGCAACTAAAACCACGAAACACACTGTCATTATTTTATAAGAGCTAAGGTAAAATTGTTAAATTTAACGTAGACCTACTTTTTATAGATACAAATGTATTTAGAATTACTGCTTCACTAGATAAAGTTATGTTTTTAAATTTAAAGGCGTAAGAATATACCATTCTATTCCATGTGAAAGGGATCTAATAAGGTGTAATAATGAACATAATTTCGTAACAATAGGGAACCCATTACCTACAGTGGATTGAGAAAACAAAAGATACATTTCACTAACTAAACATTACTAATATAAAGGTCAGTTGGGAATTCAGTATGCCCGTGAAGCATCAATAGAAGCGCACGTAACGGCAGCTCGGTACTCAAAGGAAGGAGAGTACCGTTTACTTATCTTTTCTATACTTTGTACCCAAAGTGCTGAAAGTATCTAAAAGGTGATTAAGATTTTGCCGATTAGCTGAACTTGAGCATAAGATATTACTTTACTTTTCCACCAGTTTTTAGGTAACAGATAGCTGGAATTAAATTTTGTAACGTTTTCTCTGTCGTCGGTTTGATTGCGCGGATAAAATTTTATGATTTCAAAAGTTATTTTAAAACAGCGATAGAGGGCAAAGGGCAAAAGTTCGTGTATTTGATCAAACTAGAACTTTACAAGTTTTACATAATCTCATTCTCACTTCTCAATTTACTTGTATAATAATAAAGCTCCAAAGTTAGTTTAGCTCCTTTGTTTGTATGAACAAGTCAATGAGATATATAAGAATATTTTATTATATTTTACAGTTTACTAGCTATTGCTCGCGGCTTTGCTTGCATCAATGTAGATTTAACCAATCCCTCGGGAATCGTACCTCTTTTCTAAAGGAAATATATACTGTATCCTTTTTTGCACCCTTGACAGCGTATATGCTTGGTTAAGTAGTTAAGGTGCGATAACATAACAAACAAGCAAACTTACATTCGCGTTTATAATATTAGTCAGGATCATGATAAATAGTATTACCGAGAAAGATTATAGGCTACCTAAAGTCAAGCTACGTCACTCAGAAATGGATCACTTACTATACAAAATATAGGTGAGAAAATACTCTAAATGAGAATTAAGACATAGTATTGGAGGCGAAAGTGTCGCAGAGGAGGATATTGGGGGCTGATGGTAAGTTTACCACCCTATAAGAAACCAGCGTAGCTGAGAAAAGCCGAATTGTAAATACCTACGTCAGCATATTGCCAAGTAGTCTTGGTAACGTAATCTGCTCCTTACGCAACAGTTATACTTTACACTGAATTTGTTTTAACATGCCTAACTGATGGTATTTCATAATTAAATGCCGGTGTAGTCTCTGGGCACAGGTGGGAAAATTTCAACAAGTATAAAAATAATAAAATTTAATAGCACCGATCTTTTGATGTAGCACGTTGGGCCGAAGACCGGGATAGCTAGCTAAATTCGGTTTTGTATAGCGTTATCTTTGTCTATCGCAGTCATTACGCTGAGAGATATAGAGAACGATTTACAAAATTGAAACAAGTCGATCTTAGTTCTCAGTTACTCATATAAATAATTAGTTATGACAAATTTTCATACAACGTATGTTAAATACTTATCTAATTAATTGTCTAAAATATATCTTATAAAAATCTAAATCGATTATAATTTGTTTAATTACTAACAACTTTATAAAAGATTAATATATATCTACGAAAGTATCTGTACTATATTAACTGAGAGTGCCCGTTGCTTCCATAATATTTATTCTTCTGTTTGATTTGTGTACTGCCAGTATTCCTATACAGGCTGCAGTTGCTACGCCTGCCTCGCAGGTTATTGGATATCTGTCATAAGTCATAAGACTTCACATACCCACTTTATAAAGTTCCGCATATCTGGTACGCTCGTAGTTAAATTGCAAACATTTGTCATCGGTGTAAAATGCTCTCGTTTGAATAATCCATTGCTGTGATTTGACGCGCGTACGTGTTTTCGAGCATTTTTGGTAAAACCATGTATAATTTTTATTTATATACTAGCTCATACCAATGACTTCATCTCCATCGTGTATTCACAGTTTATTTTATGTACGAAGGATAAAATATAAGTATCACACCGCTTGCCCCACTTTTCAACGGTTGGTAAAAAAACACATTGCTGAACACGTCGTACTTATAAAAATGTCAGTTTCCTAATACTTTAATAACTTTATATTAAACTACATGTGCCCGCGACTCCGTCCGCGTGAAACCTAATATAACAAAACGGCGACTAATAAAATCATCTGAATTATCTAATTAAATCCATTAACTTATCTACTTTTCTTTCGTTGTCATTAAAATTACAATATTTTTTGTTATAGTGAATCGATTTTAATGAAACCAAGACTAAATGTTACTCGAGGATATCCTGTATGATTTTATAATGAACGCAGTCCTTTAGCAGTGATGCGTTCATATAAACAGACAGACGGACACTTCTAAAAATGATTGAAATGTATTTATTTTATTACTTACTATCAGTTACCCGCGGCTCCGCACGCTCTTTTTAAAAATATATTAAAGAAATGTAAAATTGTGACTTGGTGAGTACATTACAGAAACGCTTTTTCAAAAACATTTGTAACTTCGACATGAACGCCATCTACTGTAACATGTAACGTGTACATTAGATATATGAATGCTAATAGTATATCGAATGGGATGGGATCTATCATCAGCAACATACCTGGAACTTCAACCTACTATATACCAAACTCAGTGCTCACTAACACTATATAAGAAAGTAAAGAAAATTATAAGCTATACATTATCGAACAATATATCTTAAATCTTTTATTTTATAGATAGATATAATATGCCCGTATTGTCGATATACTTAAGTTATTCTTACACGTTGCTATAATAACTGAGTTATGTAGAAGCAAACGTGGTAAATAAAACAATATGGCCGCCAAATTGACCAAAAAGATGATATAATTCATATTACATACAAATATATGTCTTTCAATTATGTATATTTATTCTTGGAGTCAGTAAGGCACACGTCTCACGTCATCAATTTCACATGGACTAATACATAGGTAGCAGTCAATCACTACATAGTGTACCAATTCAAATAAAAAGAGAATCATTAAAATCGGTTCATAATTAACTAAAATATCGATTAACATGCATGAAAAAAATATATACAACCGAACATAGTAACCTCCTCCTTTTTCGAAGTCGGTTAAAAAAGTCCTCTGTCAGCTTATCTGTTCGCGATAAAGTCAAAAACTACCATTTTCATGCTGTTTTCACCAGTAGATAGAATGATAATTCATGGGGAAGGTTTAGGTATAATTTGTCAAAGTTTTCATTTTATTATCCGGGCGCGACAACGTCTTCCGAGCCCGCTAGTTATCTGCCCGTAAAAGCCCCGTGAAAGTCGGTCCAATCAATTAGGAGATAGTAGGATATTGCGGACAAAGTCTTGAGAAACAAAATAAAATAGTTACTTCTTATAAGGTGAGTTATCTTCCAGTGAAAGTCCCGTGAAAATCAGTTCAAGCATTACGGATATTCCACTGCGGCCGAAGGCGAATAAAAAACCTAAATTACTTTTTATAAGGTCTGTTATCTACCAGTAAATACCCCGTGAAAATCGGTCCAACCATTTTGGAAATAGCCATGCGGACGAAACCGCGGACAAATAAAATAGAATATGTCAACCGCTATAATTTCGGCTATCTGGCAGTAAAAAGTAAAATTCCCGTAAATATAGGTCCAGCCGTTTTGGAGATTACCCGCAACAAACAAACAAACAGAGAAATATACTAATATAAAAATATAGACAAAGTATAAAGAAATTTTTTTTTGTTCATTTGTAGCCTTAGCCATTCATCAAAAAGTTGTTATTTTAATTGTACATACATAAACTTTATTTTTATAATACGTAATAGAGAACAAATAAAAAATTAGAAATAAAAGTAGTATAAACTTTTTCCATAGGAAAACAAAATAAACTTCGAAAATGTTTGCGATAGAAACTTACCACGTTACCATGGCAACGTATATAATACTAACGCTAACGAAATCTTTATTTGAACAATTTTGTTTTATGATTATGAAGACTAAGAAAATAATAATGATGGATAAAATAATGTACGACATATTATATAGAAGATTTGGCGCTTATGCCTTTATTGTAACTTAGACATGGAATAAAATTGATTAAAGGATATATAAGAAATACCTATATTGATAACTTCAGAATTGGCAGTATGGATTAATTCCTTCGCCTATGAACTATTTGAATAGGAAAACAAAATAAACTTTGAAAATGTTAGCTTTGATACTTACCACATAACTTCAGAATTGGCAGTATGGATTAATTCCTTCGCCTGTCCTATTGGACGAATATTATTACTACTACTTACCACGTTACCAACGTATATAATACTAACACTAACGAAGTCTCTCAAAAGCAAAAAAAGTGCCCGATTTTGAAACATTCTTCATTGGTTCTCTGCTTCTATTGGTCTTAGCGTGATTATATATAGCCTAAAGCCTTCCTCGATAAATGAGCTATCTAAAGATCTAAGATTTTCTCCAATCTGAATGGTAGTTCCTGAGATCATAGCGTTCAACCAAACAAACAAACAAACTCTTCAGCTTTATATATTAGTATAGATTCCAAGACACCTGCACCATTTTTTTTTTCACAAAGATCTCAAAAGTACAGACACGTTAGATTTACATGCTTATTATATGTATTGAAGATGAAGTTATTGTAATGATCTTGATGTATCTAAGAGAAAATAAAATAAATCGATTAAAATCTTGCCAGTAGTTTAAGAGTAATGTTCACCCAACGCCAGAATTCTATTATTTTATTTATATGGAAGATTATTTTAATGACAGTATAATACAATGCTACAATAATTTTATAGGTTTTAATAAGATGGTAAACACGCTTAAACCTAGATTAGGTCTCTTAACTTTAGCTTTTCAGAGGTGGTAGAGCCACGCTGAAGCTATTACTGGTCTCAGCATGAATGGGTCGGCTCGCCCGGGGTACTACCACCCGATTCACAAAAACACCCACGTGAAGTAACAGTGCTTGCACTGTTGCGTTTCGTTCGGTTAGTGAGAGCGCCGTAGGCCCAACTTCCTTCCCTTTCCTCCTCTCCCTTCCCTCTTCCCTTTCTTTCTCCCCCTACACAGGCTGGCAACGCACTTGCGACTCCCCTGGTTTTGCAAGTGTCTATGGGCGGTGATGATCAAGTGATCAGATGAGCCATCGGCCCGTTTGCAGACTATGACTTAAAAAAAACGTTGGTTCAATCGTCTCTTTCCAATTTCCAGGAAAAATAAATCATCATTGTAGATTATTTTTTAACGATACGGCAGATTTTTTTTAGCAAAAAGTGTCTTAGTGACTATATCGCACGTAATTGTGTCAATAGTAGCATGTATCAGGCAACAGCCAAAGCCGAGGTGTGCCGTGCACCCTTGAGCTAGTT
>MU158883.1:615080-633263 GCA_015888305.1 Antheraea pernyi | reverse complement strand
ATAGGATAAATGCAGGTTGGATGAAATGGCGAAAGGTGTCTGGTGTCGCTTGTGACCCACGAATGCCCTTGAAACTCAAAGGGACGGTGTATAAAACTATTATAAGACCAGTAATGTTGTACGCATCTGAGTGCTGGGCGACTAGAGAGACGGATGAGAGAAAACTACATGTGGCAGAGATGCGAATGTTAAGGTGGATGTGTGGTGTGACTAGAATGGATAATATTAGGAATGAATATATCAGAGGAAGTTTGAAAATAGCATCAGTAACAGACAAGTTAAGGAGTAATAGGTTAGCATGGTATGGGCATGTTATGAGGAGAGATGAAGACCATGTAACTAGAAAAGCTTTGAGTATGACGGTCGATGGATATAAGAGTAGAGGAAGACCGAAAAAAGGATGGATGGATTGTGTGAAAAATGATATGTGTGTAAAAGGTGTGTTGACTGAGATGACATCTGATAGGCGAGCGTGGAAAAGGAAAACATGTTGTGCCGACCCTACTTAGGTGGGATAAGGGTAAGAAGATGATGATGTTCGTTATACCATGTCGCAATGTTATATTTACAAAAACCCCTAATGTTCAATTTAATTACCTAGGATATACATATTATTATTGATTGCTACAACAAAGACCACTGATCCCAAATGTGATGTTATATTTTTATTTGTTGGTATATTCTGAAATCAAAAACTGCATTACTGATCTTTATGATATCGTGTACACGGGAAGCTTATTGCATTTCTCAATTAATAGCGTACAAAATTTGTCAATGATAGTTTTACTTAAAAATGAACTAAAATAAAGCAAATATTTAATTCCGAACCGATGTCAATGAAATGTTGTACACGAAGAGTAGACGTTATGTAGATTATGGGAAGCCTATATAATTCTTAAGTTTATATATGGTAGGCTAATTGTATTCATAAAAAAACACAGTTTCAACTAATAGTCACAACATTTTGTAGGCTGAAAGTATAGCACGACCTTTCGAAATTGATATGTAACTAAAAAAGTGTATGAAAAAAGCTAAAAAAAAAACATGATATCTTAAAAATGGTTCACTTTTGCATAATGCATATGGGGGTTAAAATTATCACAAATAATCACCCTTATCACTTCCTAACGGCAATACGTCGAATTACCAATAACACTAATTTTATTCCAAAATTTATTGTTTATAAAAAGTAAATAATTGTAATTATGTTACATTTTACTAAAACTCATTACTGGGTTGCCTGAATTTATTGTCTTTTATCTTTATTAATTTTAATATTTCAATGAAATATTAAAATTTCCCGAATGGTTGCTAGTAGTCAATAAAATGTAATTAATAAAAATACATTAAATACAATTTTTAAATATAAAATTATTAGCGTTAGGTTTTTCTCTTTTTTTCTGGTACGGAATATAATATTCTTTAAGTATCACATCGTGATCATTAATATTTATTAATTACTTTAATACTGAAAACACATTAAACTAAGATACGGTATAATAATCCTTTGGTATTTGCTGTATTGTAGAAGGGAAACTTCGGTATTATCCATGCAATTCTAAAAAAATACGGTCATTAATAAAGAAGAAATTAGTTTTTGTTGGAACCAAGGCAAAATAATCAAATTATAAATATACTATCTTCTATTATTTTATATTACGATTATAGTCTTTATTGTGTAAATTTTTTAAATGAAATTGTTTAGTGCTTCCGGTGTAGAACGTTAGTTGCTGCAACACAATTATTAACTACAGGAGTCACTAGCGTTCATGTAATAATAATTATGTTTTGAAAGCTAACACAATGTTTGGTAATAAAAACTAACATAATGTTTGGTAATGAAAGCTAACATAATGTTTGGTAATGAAAATTACCCTAATGTTTGGTAATGAAAGCTAACATAATATTTGGTAATGAAAACGAACATAATCTATTGTGTAATAATAATATAGTTATAATTACGATTTTATAAATCTGTATAAATATATAAACAAAATAATTATTTAATTATATTAAAAGAAAATACATGAGGAATAAAAAATGCCCAACAACTGGTACCCCCCCCCCCCTTCATTCAGCAATATGCTGCAGTAAAAACAAAGCCGCAGCACTGATTTTCACGACACACGAACGTCCAGTCGGTGGGTATTTATTTAAAAAAAATTAAAAGTTAAAAAATTAAAACCTTTCAGTTAACGGTCAGCGAAGACGGTTTAGTTATTGGCATGTTTAGACATCGTGTGGATGGACGTAGGTTCGAATCTTAATAACTGAGTTGAAGTTTGCGGTGGAGGGGAACATCGTGACGAAACCATAGCATGACGGTATTTTTCTAAGTCCGCCGGGTAGCTTCCACCCTTAAGTTGAATATCTATCACCTATTGGTGTATTCCAACAGCTCCACTAGAGAGCCAGACTCCTCTAGGCTTACCGTGTTCACCATCTTAGAATAAACACCTTTTCATTTAACATCAGACGAAATTATCATCAAACGCCATAGCCTAAACGGTGTTATTACAAAAAAGTTAAATACTTGGCTTAAAAAGGTTTCGAATTAAATGCACAGCGCTCGCCCGAGGCAAATTCGCGTTATTCTTTTTCGCAAGTTTAAACTAACGTAACCAAAGCGAGACAAAAGAGCAAGATGACGAACATTCAGCGACCGCGGTGCATTTAATTTGAAAGCTTTTTAAAGCAAGCATCCAATACGTATTTAACTTTTTTTGTAATAACACCGATAAAGTATATAATATACAAACCACCGTTTTGAGTTTTTGGCGGGATCTTGGTCTGTCATGTAATGGATTTTATTTTATATTCATAATCTTGTGTTACTTGACTCTATATTGTGTAAAATTGGTGGTGTTTTATGTAATATAGTTTGTTTATTGTGCATAAGTGAAGTGAATGGAAAATAATACCACGGACTCACTTGACAATGGCAGCAATAGTCTACTAGAAGACTGATTGCCGAAAATGGAATAGAAGAAGAACTTGAAATACTATTAACTACTCAATAATGGCATTCATTGAAGTTATATCAAGGAACTTGTAATATCGATACTCACTTGACAATGGCAGCAATAGTCTACTAGAAGACTGATTGCCGAAAATGGAATAGAAGAAGAACTTGAAATACTATTAACTACTCGACAATGGTATTCATTGATGTTATATCAAGAAGCTTGTAATATCGATACTCACTTGACAATGGCAGCAATAGTCTACTGGAAGACTGATTGCCGAAAATGGAATAGAAGAAGAACTTATACTATTAACTACTTGACAATGGCAGTACTAGTCTAAAAGATTGGTTGCCAAAAATAAAGTAAAAAAAAAAACACTGTTGATGAACACATTATACATCTATACATTTGCTACTAATTTAAGAACTAATATGTCTGACTTATAACCTTAATCAGGTCAATATGCTTAAACTGAACAAACATTACACTGGTATTTCCATACATAATAACACAACTGATCAGAACTGAAAATAAGTAGATGTACGGGAATTTTAACTGTAAGGTTTGAATTTGTAACAAATATTGTTTATATGAGTGTTGAAAATGGAATGGAAGAAGAACTTGAAATACTATTAACTACTCGACAATGGCATTCATTGAAGTTATATCAAGAAACTTGTAATATCGATACTCACTTGACAATGGCAGCAATAGTCTACTGGAAGACTGATTGCCGAAAATGGAATAGAAGAAGAACTTATACTATTAACTACTTGACAATGACAGTAATAATCTAAAAGATTGGTTGCCGAAAATAAGGTTAAAAAAAAACACGCCGTTGATGAACACATTATACATCTATACTTTTAATGCTAATTTAAGAACTAATATGTCTGAATTATAACCTTAATCAGGTCAATATGCTTAAACTGAACAAACATTACACTGATCTTTCCGTACATAATAACACAACTGATCAGAACTGAAAATAAGTAGATGTACGTGAATTTTAACTGTAAGGTTTGAATTTGTAACAAATATTGTTTATATGAGTGTTTAAAGAACAGTTTAAATTTTCTTCATCGATATATCGGTGGAATGTTGTTCCAACAGCGAGCGGCGGCCTATAAAGCATAATAAAAGGATAAATACTCCCTGAGTAATATTGGCTTTATTTTATAACGCGGAAAACGGGCGATTAATAGTGGAGAATACAACTGTGAACAATTTACAATTGTAGTAGCCTTATACAACAAGTTTAGTATTCATAAAGCCGAGTAGTCACTTAACGAACCGGAATAGAGAGCGTTGCAGTATAAACGTCTACCGTACTTATTAGCTCCCGTTCCATTTGGACATAGTAAACACAAGAGTTGCCATCACTGTCCCTAATTGAGCACTCGGCTGAGCCATTTTAAGCTCTTAAACTTGGAGCTTAAGATTTTCAAATGAAGTATCTGAATCCTATTACAACAGGGCTTTACTCACTTATAATTATTCCAACACAAATTTAATAATTTTTCAATTATTTCATTACAAGATGATTCCCGCCCAGTTCGTTGGACATAAAAAAATATAGCAAAATGTCAATCGAATTAAAAAAATAAGATAGCCTAGAACCTGCTAGCTAGCAACTAGAAACAGCAGGTGCATCAGGTGCAGGTGTAGCAGCATCAACCACGCTGATGATAGCAGGTGGTAGAGTCACGCTGAAGTGTAGTAGCCTTATACAACAAGTTTAGTATTCATAAAGCCGAGTAGTCACTTAACGAACCGGAATAGAGAGCGTTGCAGTATAAACGTCTACCGTACTTATTAGCTCCCGTTCCATTTGGACATAGTAAACACAAGAGTTGCCATCACTGTCCCTAATTGAGCACTCGGCTGAGCCATTTTAAGCTCTTAAACTTGGAGCTTAAGATTTTCAAATGAAGTATCTGAATCCTATTACAACAGGGCTTTACTCACTTATAATTATTTCAACACTAATTTAATCATTTTTCAATTATTGTATTACAAGTTGATTCCCGCCGACTTCGTTGGACATAAAAAAATAGAGCAAAATGTCAATCAAATTAATAAAAACAGGTAGCCTAGAACCAGCTGGATAGCAACTAGGAACAGCAGGTGCATCAGGTGCAGGTGTAGCAGCATCAGCCACACTAATGATAGCAGGTGGTAGAGTCACGCTGAAGCTAGCAGGTGTTAGAGCCACACGGAATCTAGCAGATGATAGAGCTACGCTGAAGGTGTTACTGGTTTCAGCATGAATGGGTTGGCTCGCCCGGGGTACTACCACCCAACCCACAAAAACACCGACGTGGAGTAACAGTGCTTGCATTGTTGTCCCCCTTCCTCCTCCCCCAAACACAGGCTGGCAACGCACTTGCGACTCGCCTGGTGTTGCAAGTGTCTAAGGACGGTAGTTATCACTTAACGTCAGGTGTCCCACCTGTTCCTTTGCCACCTATGATATTAAAAAATAATAATTTTGCATCAGATGGTCATAGTCCTATGCCGATACTTCAAGTAGTTTTGGCGTGTTAGAGCCTCAAAGGTACTTTTTTTGAAGTGAAACTTCTTTAGGCGCATGAGGGTAAAATGTTTACAGATGTAACGTCACGCAGGTATGCAACGGAAGTGACGTCATTTGCAGTAAACGCAGATTTTTCCATCTATTTTTCAAGTCTCGGAAATCTAAAGTTTTAGATTTGTATAAATATAAACAAGACTTATAAATTAGTTCGCCAAAGAAGTTTCACTTCTGACATGTGTACTTTGTACGTACGCACTTTCTTACATGTATATAGATAAAATATACATATATGTGAATATACATATGTATGTAGAATTATATAACATGTATATGTTAATCCGTGGTATAAACTATTACTATACGTAATTTTGTCGAAATCCGTCCAGTAGTTTTTATATGATGCGTGTACAAACGACAGACAGACATAAAGGCAGACGGAAGTTTGAAAAATCATGGAAATGTGTTTTCTCTTTGTTTATAAAGCCCCCCATAAAATTTATTCTTAAATATATACTATGTACAGATTTCGTCCCTTTACTCCTTTGTTATATATGTAGATAATACAATATGGTAAGTATAGTATAGTAAGTAAGCACATGTTGGTACAATGATAGCATGTTAATGAAATCGTAGCGATGTGGTGGATTTTTCTAAAACGCGTCTGGCTAACTTCCGTCCTGAAATAGAAAATTTGTTTCTTATAAGTTTGTTCCAGCGGTTGCCCTCGAGGACAAATCTTCTTTTTGGAATTTCAATATATTATCACCTTTTACCATATCCGCGTTTAATACCAAGAGGCATTGAAGTGAAATGCTACATCTATAATCCATAGAATCATATAAAAATGTTCACTATACATTAACCTCCAGGTTCTTTATATGTCTGTCTACATTTGCAAATTCAGAATAAAAGAATGAAATAATAATTTAGAATTCGTTAAAAAAACATCGATGTAAAAGAATTTAAGTAATTGTTTAAATAAAATTAAAGTTTCCATTTCACGTCGAAAGGTGTTCTTTGAGAGATATTCAATTTATTTACAGTAAACCAATTTTATCTAGCAATTTGAGTATTAATGAAGATAATAACAAGAGACGTCTATTTTATACAAATTCTGCGCGACGCTTAATGACTTTCAATTAGATATAATAATCTTGTTGAATTTGGAAATATCGAATGTAATTTTATAAATCAATTAGGCGTTTTCGCGGGTACGTTTATTATACACTAATTTGTAATTGTAATTTCTAAATATGGTGTTGACAGCTTTTATTACATATTCAATGTTTTTTGTTTTTAATGGTGGTAGAGCCATGCTGAAGCTATTACTGGTGTCAGCATGAATGGGTCGGCTCGCCCGGGGTAGTACCACCCTCTCATAGAAAACCGACGTGAAGTAACAGTGCTTGCATTGTTGCGTTTCGTTCGGTCAGTGAGAGCGCCAGAGGCCCACCTCCCCTCCCCTCTCCTCTCTTCTCTCTCTCTCCCTCCCTTAACCCTTTCCCCCAAAGAGTGGCAACGCACTTGCGACTCCTCTGGTGTTGTTAGTGTCCATGGACGGAGGTGATCACTTAACATCAGGTGAACCACATGTTCGTTGCCAACTATGACACAAAAAAAAAATTGTACAGTTATATTGTAATCTAGTGGTTGTCAAGGGTAATCGAAATTCGACGTTAATTCATATGTATTTGAAATTTCAACATTACTACGAATTTTTTTAGGCGTGAATTTGAAGTATTATGAATAAAAACTTATAGGTCGATGATATGGACAGAACTATCTTATTGATAAGACTAAAGATCGAATATGTAATTAACAAAAAAAGCGTTTCCAAACAAAAACAAAAAGCACAAGTGCCAAAAAACAAACAGAAGTGGTTTCCAAAACAATGGAATAACTGTCCTTTTTTTAGATTTTAAATCAATTATAATTCAATTACTTGAATTTCATAAGTTGCAAATTGAAATTGTTATTATTACTCTGGGTTTTATACTCATTACAACTCCGAGCGATAATTATATACACCATACACAGGCTGCTTTACAACACGTCGCTAGTCTGGCGCAAGCGCAATACGTCTCGAGCATGTCGCTGACGCTTTACTAGTATGTCGAGGTCATCGGTGACGTGAATCCAGATGTATTTCTTCTACCGAAAATTTAAAAAGTTTTCATTTCAAAACTAGTTTTAAAAAACAGAGGAAGAAGATGTACTTAATTTTTTTTGTCTCTGGCTATATATATATATTTTTTTTTTTTTTTAATTTATTTCACAAAACTGATTACAAAAGAGTTTGATTCTGTTGACACTGATACGATAAAGTTGTTACTAATGTAACCTACTAGATGTGAAACTAACGTGCACAATATACGAGAGCTCAAACATTTAAACGAAGTTTAAATATTCAGAGAAAATATATGAAATGAAGTTAGAAAAAAAAATTAAGTACATATATTTTCCAATTGAGATTTTATTGAGGCTAAAGAACAATGAAAAATATCAAATTTAGATTGTATATTATTGTATTTGTGGCACATTCGGTAGAGGGGCGAGTGTTGTCCAACGTTTGTCGAATACTTCGGTAGGAAGAATGTTTTGCGATTCTGCAAACGACTGTTGTTCCGTGGTACTGAGATACATATTTGTCCCAACAGAAATGAACTGTCAATGCGGCTACTTAAAATCTTAAATAGGAAAGATAAATCCAATATGGTTCTACGGGATTGCAACGTTAGTAGATTGTAATAAGCTAAACGTGATTGATATGAGTGTAGAGAGTAGCACTTGTTATCAATGAACGTGAGATGGTATAAAAAACGTTTTTGTACTTGTTCCATTCTGGTTGAGTGCACCTGGTAGGTTGGATTCCAGACAGGACTACAATATTCCAAGATACCTCGTACCAGAGTATTATATATCAACAAGGATATCTTGGGTTCTCTAAATATTTTCGTTTGCCTTGCAATGAATCCAGACATTTTAGAGGCTCTTTTTATCATCGCATCATAGTGAGGGCGAAAACTAAGCGTGCTATCTACTATAACGCCTAAGTCACGTACATATGCTACTTCTTGAAGTTTGAAACCATTAATGAAGTAGGATACTTGACGCGGATTCCTCTTTTTTGTGAACTTTATATGTAAGCATTTATCAACGTTCAAAATCATATTATTTTTGACGCACCAGTGTTGGATACAATCTATATCACGTTGCAAAGAAACAACGTCACTATCATTATTAATTGTTCGATATATTTTTAAATCATCGGCGTACATTTTAAAAGAAGATGAGATATGTTCACACAAATCATTCACGAATATTAGGAAAAACAGGGGCCCAAGATTCGATCCCTGAGGAATTCCCGAGGGTACGATTTTTGCCACTGATTTATAACCATGTACAGAGACCAATTGTGAACGATTACGCAAGTATGATTCGCACCATCGCAGTAATGACCCGTGAATACCAATTTCTGCAAGTTTAACAATAAGTAAATCGTGCTGTACAAGATCGAATGCTTTTTTGAAGTCAGTATACACAGCATGTACTTCGTTCTTTTTGTCCAGCTCCCGGGCCATCTCAGTTACATATTCTATAAGATTTGTAGCAGTAGATTTTTTGGCTCGGAAACCATGCTGATTGCAATGCAGGATCTGAGATACATGTCTGTATATTACATTTTGCACTAATGATTCAAGAATCTTACCAAAGGCCGACAGAATTGATATAGGGCGGTACTGTGTCACATCGCTGAGATCTCCTGTCTTGTGAATTGGTGTTATATAGGCCAATTTCCATTTATTCGGAAAATCACCTGTTATAAGCGACTGATTGAATATTTTAGTTAGAGGAATACTTAAGTTTGTTGCGCATTTATATAAAAATAATGGTGGTATTGAATCAGGGCCTGGGCCTTTATTAAAATCTATTGCAAGAAGTGTATTTTCTACCTCCTCTACAGCAAAAGAACAATGACTAACTGTGAAATGATTGCTGGGAGATGGATTTAGAAAAGAGTTTAAAATAGATGTCGAAGATGAAGAGTTACAATTGGCCAAATGTGTTGCGTACACAGAATGAAAATGTTCAGAGAATAAATCACAAATTTGTTGACCGCCTGAAACAGTTTTGGATCCTAGAGTCATTTCATTGGGTATTGCGGTACTATTAGATCTTTGTGATTTTAAAAATTTCCATATGTATTTTGGATTTGTAGAGATATAATTAACCGCGTTTCTTTTGAAATTATTATAGCAATCCTTAATCATTGAGTCACAACGTTTGCGCAATAAGTTAAAAGTTAACTTATCCCTAGGATTATTATATTTTTTGAAATTAGAATGATATTTGGCTTTCTCTTTTATTGTTTTAATTAACGGCTTACTAAACCAAACAGGATATTTGTCGCTCTTAGTTGTATATTGAGGTGTATGCATTTGTATTACAGCCATAAGAGAATCGTAAAAAGACATTGTTTCCGTCAAGACAAAATTCCAATTGATTTTATTGAATTCTTCATTTATTGCATCATAATTGCATTTACGGAAATTTAGTAATTTAATATTTTTTTGTTTTATTATTCGGGATGTAAAGAACTTAACTGTGAGTAATAAGGCTGGATGATGTGTATCTATATCGACTAATGGACTCCTCATTTCCACTATAGATAATTTTTCGGGCATATTTGAACAAACTAAATCTATTATGCGATTATTCATATTCATAATTGAATTACATTGATGTATTCCCGTAAATGCGAATGAATCTACTAAAGCACTTTCAAATATATTTGTTGTTGGTGATGACGTCATGGCTTGTGATATATATAGATATATAGATATTGTATATATATATATATAGATTTACCTGTTACAAAATTTGTGATGAATAAAATATTAAAAACCTTTTTTTACATTTTTTGTTATGATCTTATAAAGTAGCATGTTTTGGATTAAAACCTTGGATGATATATACAAACAAATTCATAAAATGTTTATTGTAAGTCATATTCGTATTGTAATATAGATCAATCACTAAATTTAAAAAAAACAATCCTCTAATAGACATAATCTACTGCGGTGGCGTTAAAGATATTAAATGATTTAGATCTCCTTTGATATTGATAGTTCACCAAAGTCATAGTAACTACGTGAAAATCATCACACAACAACTTTATTTTGATGCACGTAACTTTATATCTGTGGTATCTTCTAAGATATACATTGAAATAGTAGGTTGTAAAGTGTAATTTTAAAATCTACATAATATGCCCAATGTAACTAAATTGATTAACTGTATAAGAATTATGAATATAATTGATAACCAATTATTTTCTAATTGTAAGTAAAAGATAAAAATTATTATGATATGGCATATTTCAGTTGTACAATTATTATTTGTCTAATAAGGTCAAGTAGCCGTATACGGAGCAATATACGTATAACCTACCAAAACATCTTCTTAGTACTTCGTTACAATATTATGCCCTTTATGTATTTTATGTAAGTACATGTATTATACTTAAAAAGCATACAAAAGAAATTCTCTATATAATAGTGAAAACCTTATCAAAACCCTTTGCGTGGCTTCGCAAGAATGAAAGGAATACACGGACAGGCAACTAAAATGACCCTCTTGTATTTATCTATGATATAAGTATATTTAATGCTTTCTTCAAATTGTATGACACAGAATAATTCATAAGATAAAATTCATTGTTATTCTAGAACGGGCTCGCACGTACAATCTGTAATTTTCTTTGTAATCATACCTCGCAGTATGTTGCGAGACACGAAATTGAGGAATGGCGATCTGGGTGTCCTTATAACGTTATGCTCTATTGGAAGTGGGAATCTCTATTCTATATAGAAAAGAATGGATAAAGAATCTTGGAACTATATTTCTGAATTAAGACATAATTGTAATGCATTTAAATAGCTAAATATATGGCAAATTGCATTACCAATTGTGATATTTACAACATGCTGATCACCGATAGCGCATGATTCGAGGACAACGATAACTCACTACCACCGCGCCGTATCGTTAAAATCAACTTGTATAACGAATTCTACTTAGGGTTACTTCGGGTATCGAGTCTCGCTTGGGTTACTTTGTTCATACGTCAAGCGCTAAGCTCGTCTCTTAGGCTAGACCTTAGATTAAGGATGAGCTGTAGTAGTATTCGCTCACACTTCAACCGGCAGTCACGATCTTAGGTTAAGTATTATCTTTGACTATTCGTTCACGCTTAGATCAACATTTAATTTTTTGTATCACCCTGCCTTTTAATATTTTTATTTCTCATCTATATTATGTTATTGCATTGTTGAATATTTAATTTGATTTCTTATTATTATTGTTTTATATTTCATTAGTTATGTAATATTATTGTTAAGCCTCCGACTACTCGTCCGTACAATTGTTATGGCCCCCATTAAAATCAGTGTTGTACTGCAGCATATAGCCCCAATACGCTATATATTGTCGTTGGGCATTTCTAATAGATTATATGTATGTTTTCTTTATCTATCTATTTGTCATTCTTTCTTCTTTCAATCTCGCAGGTTACATTTTTATGTTAAGTTTCATTAGTAATTACAATATTTGATTACTCTTCAATCAGTAGGGAAATACTGAAAATTGCAATGAATTATATTTTTTTATACAAAAAGTATTCATTTTAAGTGGGGAAGTTAAGGTTTCTCCAATAGTGCAGGCGCGTCCCAAGGAATTATATTCAGTATTTGTTGAAATTTGATTTGACAATAAGAAAGATAACACACCAAAGATATAAGGCATTAATGATTGAGGCATTGAAAGCACCGACCATATAATAGAGCCAAGTAGAAATACAACAACGTAGTAACCCATAGGGACCTAGAGGTGCCTTCTATCTAGGCGTACGTAAAATCACGATTAGTTATTTTGAAAAAGTCGTGAATTATCCCAGTCCGTTAGTGGTATCCGCCGCAAAATACGAACCCGTACCAAACGCTGCGTATTATGAAAGGCGTCCGCAACATATTTTTACCGATCCTCCCGATAAAATAACGGCAGTGAACGATCAGTACCAGCCTGTCTCTCCAAACAGAGCGTGCTCACGCCCACGCCCGTGTAGCCACAGATCTCACCGCCGTGGTCTGGGGGTAAATTTCGCTCCCGCACACCAGACTAGGCCCCCCTCAGCAGCGGCTCAAGTCTAGGTCCGTTCCCTCAGCATGCACCCCTTGAGTGCGCTGCTCTCGTGATACAGTAACACATAATCTTACAACACTGCAACAACATTACCGATATCAGGCGGCGGAGAGTGTCCGTGAGCAAGACCCTCAAACTCAACTATAGCGGAAGACGTACACCGGGGGGTTTTAGTCCGTGCGAGTCGGACATAACCCACCCTCTCCCCGAGAGGGTGGTGTATCCATAAGGAATTTCCCCACGATAAAAAAAAATAGGTCACGAATTGCATGTATCAGACAATAGCCCAAGCCGAGGTGTGCCATGCACCCTGAAGCTAGTTGCTCAAATAAAATCAGCTGAGTGCCTTAAGCGCTCGCCTTAGTAGGCCGGTGAAGCTGTTAAGACCTTCCTAGGTCAATAGCTATTCTTAGTTCGAAAAAAAACAATGTAGTAAAAAACAAACTCGACGTACAAAAACAAACCACAAATATTTACACTGGAACAAACTCAACACATGGATTGTATACTATAACATTTGTAATGTTATAACTTCTGACAGATATCCGATAGGTAGTTCCCGATGCGAGCGCACCGGGTGCATCGGAACTCTCATAAGAACACAAATCACTTTGGAAAAATGAAAAGAAAAGAAGAAAGACGAAACGACTACTCTATAAACAAGAGTTTTATTGTGATATATGAGTTATTTTCGTTGAAAAATGTACGCGATCGTAACTCAATAAGCCGGAACTATATTTCTATAATTCTGCGAGCGTGTAGAATTTTACAAATAATAATAAAAACAGAAGCAATTTTGTATACAGTGGAAAATTAATGTAAATACCACAGATGAGATAATAAGCAATATGACAAATTTTAATAATTTGTAACTGCGTCACTCAGCTTATAATTTTGGGACCCAAATTCAAAAACTAAAGTATGTCAATATATTTATTGGGTTTTTACTAAACAAAGGTCAAGTTCAAATACGATAGTTATATTATATTATAGCTCAACTTCCAAACAGTCTAAATAGTAGCTAATTAGGCAGTCTTTTATATATCCAAAATATGCCTATATTTAAAACCTTTGTTTTCTGTATTTATATAAGCAACCTTTGATATTTTAATTATTAGAAACCCGTTTGATGATTGTCTAAAAATATTGGTTCCTGTTTAGTGTTAATGTAAATTATAATAATATGGTGCCGCAATTTTATTCCCTTAACTCTTTCACCGATTGTAAGTTATCTCTAATAAAATCAGTCATTGTTACTTAGAACTTGGTTACGAGAGCATAATAATACGTAACCTATATAACATTCTAAAGCTTTTCTATCCACCAACTAGTAACTCGTAAAATTCGGATAAGTTTTGTAAAATTAGCCCAACCAAACTACAGGCACTTCAATTTTATTTGTATATATAGATTGTATGTAGTATATGATATATCTTGTATTTAGAAACGCAGGATGAAGCATGACAAAAACGTTTACCTCTATAATTATTAATGTTTATATTTCAATTTTAAAATATGTAATTTCTATCTTCCTTTCCATTGTCTCTCGAAAGGCGACGTCCCTGCTCATATTAGAAAAAAAATTTTATTCATTAAAATTATACGTATAGTAAAATAATATATAGTCAACATACGCGATTATCGTAGAAGAGTTGATTTCTTTACTTATCCTTCTAAGAAGTAGACATTTTTAGTGATATTTTTGTACAAAACAGAGAGTTTTTTTTTTAATTGGTTGACTGTAATGTCGGTTTACGGACGATAATTTTACCTGATAACGACTCGGACGCATCGACCGATGGAGTGGAAGAGAGATAGATGCCTCACAAGCCGAACGCTTAGGCCGATTGCGTCTCTCTATTGTTTGTTCCGCGCTCTCGCTTGTACACGCAACTCAGGCGGAACGTGACACTATTTCGTACGTGCAGCCTGCGTTCATCGATTTATAAGACGTTATCAAGTCAAAAAAAGTCTCCTTTTATATAAATTAGTAGATCTGTAGAATAGTTTAGCTTCTTTAATCATCGACAGTAAATATTTGAAATGTTAAATACGATACTAAATATGAGAAAATAATTTAACACGTAATATGCAATCTCTTTCAACGCAAGTGATACTGGTAAACCAAATAATTATCGTTTCACCGCGCAACATCATCTAAATGAGAGCATTGTGACAATGACGTGGGTATAAAAGGGACCGTGTAGCGTTGTACACAGACAGATAGTTCAAATCTGTCAAAATCTGATTAATTTATGGTCTAGATTTTACTCAGCTGTGTTATGAAATTTTGTGAGAGTTTGAACGTTAGTTATAAACAACGATATTTTAAAGGGACACTGAATTTAAATTTACACAAAAATCTATATTTCGGTTTTTCTCTGTTACATAATTTGAACCAATTTTAGGAACTGATGTGGTTGAATCGATGTGTATTTACGAAAAAGAAAAGTATATTGGCTCACGAGTACAACTGTACCAACGTTTAGCATAGTAACTGGTTTTTAACTTGAGTTTTGCTAACAGATAGACACTGAATGTATATCACGTCAGAGTAATATCTTATTATTTATTTATATTGCTTACCTTGGGACAAACAATACAGAGATAAAGGAAGCTATCCTAATGTCAGCATATTCAACACAGTGCACAGTTCTGTAGATTTGTGTTGCTAAAATACAACAATACCCATTTTTGTTCCAAAAATGAAATGTTTATCAAACAACGTGTATTGTTATTGATATTTCCATAATCATATCTCCAAAAGTTATATGTTGAAATCGTCTGTTGCAAAATTATTTATTTTGCGCTTGTTCTTAGTTCATAATCCTATGTATTTGTTGTTTGGATTTGATTGGTTTTCTTACATTTTAAATAGTTATCCACGAATAATATGTTGACAATATTTGCATTCCCACTAAAGCATTAACAGAAATGAGGATTTAATTAAAATTGTGATAATACGCATGTGTTTCATAAACTTTTTGAAAAACCAGACCGAACCTCGGCTTGTCCTGATTGTATAACTTGTATACACTAAAACATATTTCATTTTTTTAAATTATGTGACTTGTGAAAGTGACTGCACTTTCCCTGATGGTAAGCACAGTACAGTCCAAAAACAACGGCGACCACCGAGTGACACACTATCCATCGCCCGTCGCCGCTGTCATGCCGGCCTGCGAATAGCTGGATATGCACAGGCTGATCCCGAAACGCGACCCGTAGAAGCGAATCACTATGACGGGCTTTTTCGCCATATACATGGTGGTTGCGACCCAGTCAGGCTGTAAAACCCTACCACCCCGCTTGCGCCATTGCCTCGTTCGTTATTCAGCAGGGTGCACCACGTGCAGGTGAGGTTGGCTTGGGTGTCTCAAGTCTTATGATGTTATTTGACACCCCTTACATCCCAAACAACCCCACTCATATAACAAGAAGCTAAATTATCTCCGAGCGACAGTATTTTTATTTATTCTCGTATAGTATTAATACATACAAAGTTGTGATTAGCTGCTCTTATTTTATACTCGCATAAATAAAAGCAAGTTACACCGATAGCAAAACCCCGATAATTTAAAAAGTAATGACCAAAGTCTAAATAAACAGGGAATAAGTTGTCCATCGTAAATTAATAATCGAATATAGCATTTTACACAATACTCAGTCGTAAAGCTATCCCGCGAATAATCCCAGCCTGACATATCCTGGTCCTCACTTTCATGTGAAAATTATTATTCTCTAAAGCGCTGACAGCCGCTGTATACATGACACTCGATTACGTTGATCGGTCTAATAACAAACACGTTCTCAACTCTACAAGTAAACAGACGCTTGCTAATCACATTCTTTACTGTCGATATACATAATTATGAATTGAATATAACATATTATTATATATATAATCTTTTAATTGTTAAAATGTATAGAATTTTTTCTTTACTAGATTAAAATATTTTTTGAAGTTAAAACTTCTTTAGACGCTTTGAACGGTATTTTTGCACGAAATAAATTTATAATTTCGCGTGATGACATGTTAACAAGCGTGACCGCCTTGCGTGGCTTGCGTCAGACTAAGTATAGGGGCCTGTGTGCATGTAATATTGATGCTTTAATGAGTTACATACTGGAAAATTGAACCAGATAACATCGAATCTAGATGGACAAGACTCGGGTGTTCGACTGACGCCATTCGTAGAGTACCTAACGTAAGATGGCCACTTGAAAAAAGATAGCCACTAAACATCTATACATATATAAAAATATAACTGTAACGTGTCTGTACTTTTTAGATTTTTGTGAAAAGCATTGTTGCGGGCGTCTATTTCAATTAATTTTAGAAATTGTTCGTATTCGTATTACTCTATTTATGGCTGCGAGGTTCAATTGATTTGTGGAACAGTGCAGCTGCCAAAAGTTGTTACTCTTTAGCACCACCCAGAGAGCACGTGCAGGAGGATGAGAGGTAAAATTCATGCGGACGCGAGTAACATATGCCCAATGCCCATATGCCCAATTCAACAAAAAAAAAATGGTTCTCCAGATGACCTGATCATTCTTAGTAACGACGCCCTAAAATGGCTGAGATAATTAAATCTCCATTTATAATAAAATAGAACGGATTACTCCATTTCAGCCATACGATTAAATAAATAAAATAAATAATTTTAGAAATGACTGTCTTTTTGTGTTTGTATAACAGCGCATCACTGCTAAAATACTGCGTTCATGATAAAACGTTCTCAAGAAAATCATTAAGCATTCGAGTAACATTTAGCCTTTGTTTCATTAAAATCGGTTCTGTCTATCAAAAGTTATTGTACTTTTAATGACGACGTGACTTAAGTACGTGAGAAAAATAATTAAGTAAATGAACTTAATACGTTCCAGATAACGTTTCTAATTGTTGTTTCTTTATATACGGTTTCACGTGAACGAAGTCGCTGGAACAGCTAGTTTTTCATATCCAAATTGTATGAATTCTTTGTGTAGATACATAAACTACTTTAAACAAACTCTTGCTAATATCTTAATATTTCTCATCTGAACTTGTATTATTATATACAAACATTAAAATATTTATACAGAATTCGTTCTGTACTTTACGATCGGATTCAGAAATTTGTCTTCAGCAAGAATTTTATGTATTTGTCTGGATCGTAAACTAGCTTCATATTAATTTAGTATTACTTAATACATCTGTCTATTTACAAAATTGCATTCTTGACAAAACTCATCATCCTCAAGCGATTTTTATCTTCATTCAAGAAATAAAAATGGAGTAATTGTAACTTAAATTCTATACGTGGTGAGAGAAATTACTTCTTAAAAAGCTGACGAACATTGAATATACATATTACAGTGGACGCTAATTTGCACTTCCGCTTGGAATTGATTGAACACTACTACGTCTCACTGCAACAAAAAGCAAATCAATTAATCAATATATTAATTATACAATATATAATTAATATATATATA
>MU158883.1:588446-614906 GCA_015888305.1 Antheraea pernyi | reverse complement strand
TATATATTGTATAATTAATATAAATATAATAATTATCAATGAATTAATTAAAAATATGTTACAGATTGACGTGAAATCACGACATAAAACGTTATAAATCGCCGCGTTCACTCACCCCCTCGCATCGAAATAGGCAACATCGATCTGAAGATGCTCCGTGATGGAGCGAAACACGTGTAATCGATTGTCGTTATTATACGTCAATCTGCAATATATTTTTAATTAATTCATTGATAATTATTATATTTATGTTAATTATATATTGTATAATTAATATATACATATATATTGATTTGCTTTTTGTTGCAGTTAGACGTAGTAGTGTTCAATCAATTCCAAGCGGAAGTGCAAAGTAACGTCCACTATAATATTTAATGATGGATTTCCGCAAAGTAATGTCTTCTTCAATCAAATATTGAATATACATACGTTTTATTCTACTTCGTAAACCGTTCCAATGTATGTGACATCATTATTATTCACAAAAAATCGGTCTTGCACGTAACCGTTATAATTTTCTTTGTAACAATACTTGTTATTATATTTTAACGCGAAATTGAGCAATGTTGGTTCGTGTTTTCCGTACATTGTTTTACATTGTGCGAGGCTCTGGGAAACAGATATTATATTACAACGAGAAAATGATATTGGATGTACTTACTCTAATTGAATGCGGTTATTATTCTGAGTGAGCGTAATTTAATTTAAAGCCCGGGAAAAGCGTTTGTGTTGGTAACATTTGATGTAATAGCATATATAGTAATACATAAATATGAACTATTAAGTACGTATGGTTGAAACAAGTAGTAAAAAAGACGAGAACAATAGTGCAAATCTTTATTAATCAATATTATAAAGAGATAAAGTTTGTGACGTTGTGACGTTGTAGGGGGTAATCTCAGGAACTACTGGTCCGATTTGAAAAATTCTTTCAGCTTTATATAGCTCATTTATCGAGAAAGGTTATAGGTTATATATCATCATGCTAAGACCAATAGGAGCGGAGCACCAATAAATAATGTTTCAAAACCGGTATATGTTTCTCTTGAGAGCTTCCGCTGCGTGTTATCGTTAGCCCAAAGTAACTATTCCACAGAAGGCAGAGGCTTGTCGTACAATAACACATGAATTTCTTTCCGAATGTAGATGTAGACTCATAAATAAATGACAATAGTTGAGTAAATTAATAATAATAATTAATTATAGTAATAATATCGGAAGTCTTGCTCACTGTATAAATTGCATTATATTTAAAACAATTTTTGATTACATTAAAAAAACAAAAACAAAGAAAAGTAGAAAATAGGTGCGGACCAAGAGACTGCAAAAAAATCCTACATTAGTAGATTGTACACATGCGAAGCCAGGATGGATTATTAGTATTCTATAAAGTAAGAATATTGAGGACAAAGGAATACAAATGGAGCAGAAATCAAATTGGAAAAATGAAACTAAATAAGCAAGACAATACGTGGTCTCGATCGACAAGAGTTTCCGTATAAAATATGTGTTATTTTGTATGATAAATGTATCCGGCTTTTAACACAATAACTCGGTGAGCGGCGATACGTGCTCCCATATGTATGAAAGTTTTAGATACCTTTGTATTCAAGTAGCTTTGTGAGGTATTCTACAGGAGTGCCTACATTTCTTGAATATAATTTACTATTGTTACTGTGTACTATTTTAAATCTATTTTTGCAGTTTCACAAATCATTATTTTAACGTTACCCTTTTCTGGCCATAATTAATAGTTTTTAATCAAGTAATATAGGGTTCAAAATGCTGTAGCAGTCTCGCGATAAACTCAAAAAATACTGAACGGATTTTCATACGGTTTTCACCAGTGGATACAGTGATTCACGAGGAAGGTTTTAGTATAGAAGTCAAGATTGTCAAGATTTCTTTTATAGTCAGGGCGGGACAGCGTCTGCCGGGCCCGCTAGTTCGAAATATAAATAATTAATAAAGTTATCTGAATTTATAAGTCCATTTACTTGTCTAATTTTCTCTCGTACTTACGCCGTGTCCTCATTAAAACTGCAATAACTTTTGATAGAGTGGACCGATTTTAATGAAATAAAGACTAAGTTACTTCCGAAGATATGCTTTATGATTTGTGTTGCGGTTTTAATGTGAACCTAGTACTTTAGCAGTGATGCGTATTCATATAAACAGACAAACAGATAGATAGAGACAGACATTTCTAAAAATGATTTAAATGTATTCTATTACTTATTCCTGGACACCTGCAACAATTTTTTTCATGAATATCGAAAAAGTACAGACACTTTCGATCTACATTCTTATTATATGTATAGACTAGCTGTACCCGCAGCTCCGCACGCGTTTTCTAAAATCGTATTAAAGAATTATAGAATTGTGAGACTATGTACAATTACAGAAACGCACTTTAAAGATAATTGTAAGTACGACGTGCACGCCACTAAAAGTAACATGTAACGTGTACATTAGATATATAAATACAAAGAGCGTGCCAAATGAGGTTTGTCATCAGCAACACATATGGAACCATAACCAACCATATAACTACATCAGTGCTCACTTACACTGTATAAGGAATTAATTTAAGCAATTTTAGTTAATACTAGCTGTTAACCGTGGCTTCGCCCGCTGTGCTATCACCAAAACGGTTACATCGATTTTCACGGAACTTTCACTGGTAGATAGCGAACCTAAAAAAAAGTAATTTTGGTTATTCTATTTTAGACTAACTGTTACCCGCGACTTTATCTGCATGAAATTTAGCAAGATTTCAACTCATTCTTTATTTTTAATGAGATAAATAATTATCGGCTTATTGTATAACCAAAATTACTTTTTTTTAGGTTCGCTATCTACCAGTGAAAGTTCCGTGAAAATCGATGTAACCGTTTTGGTGATAGCACAGCGGGCGAAGCCACGGTTAACAGCTAGTATTAACTAAAATTGCTTAAATTAATTTTTATAAGATCAGCTATCTGCCAGTGAAAGTTATCTGAAGATCGATCGAATCGTTTTGAAGATAGCACTTCGGGCGAAACCACGGTTAGCAGCTAGTATAAACTAAAATTACTTTAATTACTTTTTATAAGATCAGCTATCTTGCCAGTGAAAGTTATCTGAAGATCGATCGAATCGTTTTGAAGATAGCACTTCGGGCGAAACCACGGTTAGCAGCTAGTATAAACTAAAATTACTTTAATTACTTTTTATAAGATCAGCTATCTTGCCAGTGAAAGTTATCTGAAGATCGATCGAATCGTTTTGAAGATAGCACTGCGGGCGAAGCCACGGTTAACAGCTAGTATAAACTAAAATTACTTAAATTACTTTTTATAATGCCCGCTATCTGCCGATGAAAGTCCCGTAAAAACGGTCGAACCGTTTCGTAGATAGCACTGCAAGCGAAGCCACGGTTAACATCTAGTGTAAATGAAAATTACTTAAATTACTTTTTATAAGGTCAGCTATCTGCCAGTGGAAGTGCTGTGGAAATCGGTCCAACCGTTTTGAAGATAGCATGGCAGACGAAATCGCGGTTAACAGATAGTCTAATGTAAAGCCTAAGTAACGCGCTGTAATTTTTTCTATCTGCCAGTGAAATTCCTGTCAAAATCGGTTTAGCCGTTTCGAAGATTACCCGGATCAAACAGATAGACAGACCGACAAAAATTTTAAAAATTGCATTTTTGTTATCAGAATCGTGTATACTTTCATACCCAATCAGTGATTTTTTTTTGTTTTGACATTACATATATACACTTCATTTTTATTATATGTACCTACAGATAGAAGAAGATGTTTAAGAATATAATTCGCCGGAAGAAAGCGGAATTGTCGTAACTTGATAAACCCACCTTTACACCAGAGCCAAAAAATATTTCAAAAATTCCATTTTTTTATGTGCTAAAACTAGGCAAAAAGCCAATGTAGTGTGGAAAAAAATTAATCGTTGAAAAGCGCGATTCGAACCATTCGATCATTCGAAGCGGTATTTTTTTAATACAAGAATATGGTAAAAAGATGTCTGTGAAGTTGGCATACAAAGATATCGGAATCGTGAAACAAAAATGAGTTCTGATATTCAAATCAATAGTTCTGTAGTTCCTGAAATTTAGAAAAATTGTTCTGCATATAAAGACCCTATAAGGGCACAAGACATATGGGGGTGCCAACTTCACGCAGCATACAAAGGTCGTGACAGAGGAGTTCTGAAGGGAGTTCTGGGCTTCTTTACAATAGTTCTGGAGTTCTTTGCAGTATGAGCAATAGTTCTGCATAATTAAAGCCATGGCAGCCAATTGAAAATTATACCCTATAAGTATGAAAAAAATCAATTCTCGATTTTTGAATAGTTCTAAGGAGTTCTGGGCTCCTTTACAATAGTTCTGGAGTTCTTTGCAATATGAGCAATAGTTCTGTATAATTGAGGCCATGGCAGCCAATTGAAAATTACACCCTATAAGTATGAAAAAAATCAACTCTCGATTTTTGAATAGTTCTAAGGAGTTCTGGGCTCCTTTACAATAGTTCTGGAGTTCTTTGCAATATGAGCAATAGTTCTGTATAATTGAGGCCATGGCAGCCAATTGAAAATTACACCCTATAAGTATGAAAAAAATCAACTCTTGATTTTTGAATAGTTCTAAGGAGTTCTGGGCTCCTTTACAATAGTTCTGGAGTTCTTTGCAATATGAGCAATAGTTCTGTATAATTGAGGCCATGGCAGCCAATTGAAAATCCGTTCAGTAGTTTTTGAGTTTATCGCGAACAGACAGACAGACAGACGCGGTAGAGGACTTTGTTTTATACTATGTAATTATTGTCGAGAAAGTAATTATATTACAGTTGTCTTTACATATTATATCAATGTTATAACAAGATGGTGCCTCATTGTCAAAACTTTACAAGAAGTTTTTATCATCTCAGAATTTATTCTCCGTGGTATTATTTTCCATCCACTTCACTAATGAGTAATAACCAATGTATATTACGTAAAATGCTACCAATATTACAGAATATATAGTCAAATAACACAAGATTATAAATAAAGTATAAAGATTATACATAAAGATCTCATCAAAAATTCAACAGTCCTTATTATTTTGATATTTTATATACATAAAAACCACTACATGAACGACTAAGATCCCATCAAAAATTCAACAGTCTTTATTATTTTGATATTTTATATACAGTTCAACCTCGGTAAATCGAACCTTTATATTTCAAAAACATTTACAATTCGAAAAAAAGACACATACTTTCAAGCACTAATGGAGGCACCATTACTCGAAATATGAGCTGTTTCGACAAGTTGAAAGAATCAGTATTTCGTTACAAAGTATTTTAATACATATTTCGTATTTTGAATATACTAACAACTAGAACTCCATAACTTCAAATAAATAACCTCCATAGCTTTAAAAAACAGTCATGTGATTTTAATATTGTTAACGAAGATTGCTTATACCTAAGAAGTCATTCTTACATCTAATATTACTAGTGTATTACCAATTCATTGATACCGAGAATTTTAATTTATTTCACCTCCGAAACTCAAAATGAAATAGAATAGAATCTAAACCTCTACAAAGTCGAATATCAACCACATTTATATTTCCTCTAATTTATACTTGTAAATGTCTATAATTCGAATTTTTGCACGTTTCAATTTCGAGTTACCGAGATTCTACTGAACAATTAATCATTGCCAGTAAATAAAGAAGGAAACAACAGAAAATAAAATTTTAAGAACAATTACATTATATTTTTATTTAAAAAACTAATTTATCGTTAAGAATCGTAGTCTAAACACACAAATACGAGTACATAAATATCACACTTCAAACTTTCTCCGCAACTTAAATCTTCTAATCTTTTGGAGTGATTATCTTTAAGTACGCTTTTATCTATTAAGGCATGTAAAGAAGTAAAAAATCTCGTGAAAAATAACATACCCTTGATTTTTTTGGATTTTAAAAGCGTCTGCGCTAAGAATCGTTTTCGTATGCACACAGTGCTGCGCTCAATCAGTTCTCAAAGAAACGCAAAGGAGTTGCGGATCCCGTCGGGATCAAAGTGGGACTCGTTACGGCGCCTTCATGCACCCCTCCTAGCTACCTTTACGTATCGAAAGTTTCTCAAGTCATATTCATATGGAGTTACAGCCACATAAATTGATATGATATTAATTTCTATATTATAAATCATTTTAAGTACTTAGTAGTACTTTTATTAAGGACATCTTTATACTTCATCGGTGTTATTACAAAAAAGTTAAATACGTATTTAACCCTGGCTTTAAAAATGTCTCGTATTAAATGCACCGCGGTCGCTGAATGTTAGCCATCTTGCTCTTTTGTCTCGCTTTGGTTACGTTAGGTTAGACATGTGAAAGAGGATAACGCGAACTTGCCTCGGGCGAGCGCGGTGCATTTAATACGAAATCTTTTTAAACCAAGTATTTAATACGTATTTAACTTTTTTGTAATAACGCGGCATAGGTTTTAGCGTCTAGCATAATTTTAACTGATTTTAAATGACAATGTCGTCCAAGATGATAAACACGGTGTACATAAAGGGACTGTTTCTTTAGTGAAACTGCCGGAACATAGATGCTTGGCGACAGATTTCTAACTTTTTTATTTTTTTATAATGTTGTTCGACAAAATGACTGCACCTGTACCTGATAGAAAGTACAGTACAATCTACAAAATATCGACGACTGTCGGTCTTGAAAAGCAACGGCAGCCGTCGCTATCACGCCGACCTGCAAAAGTGCTGCCCAATCGAACTATCCTCTTCACGCCTCTTTTGAAGAACCCCATATACCACCTTCTTTCCCCCTTTCTCCTTTCTCTACCCCTCCCCATACACAGGCTGGCAACGCACTTGCAACTCCCCTGGTTTAGCTAGTGTCTATGGACGGTGGTGATCACTTAACATCAGGTGGCCCACCTGTTCGTTTGCCGCCTTTTGACATAAAAAAAGCAGAAAGTAAGTATTTTGATAACTATTACGCGTTTAGCGATGTGATTTCCTTACCGTCAAAAAGTAGAGCAAGCGGTGTAGAGCGCACGCGCAGGCGAGTAAAAGTAAATGGATAATTTATTTTTTTAAACGAATTTATTTTTAAGAAGACATCGCCCACGGTTTCGCAGATATCGGCTAGTCTTTTTATGAATGTAAATGAATTTGCAAAATATATTTAAAATTCATAGAAAAATAATATTGTATATGAAAATCCAATTTATTCACACAAAAATATGTAAACGTGTTTTAAGTAATAAACTCTTTTATTTAAATAAAATGTAAGTATACGATATATATTCGGATTATTATACATACAAGTAAAACCTCTTTGCTTACCTATTACGTAAATTTAAATCAAATAACATAACCAATATTATTTATTTTTGTAACTTCAACTTCAAGACGGATAAATTAATAGAAATGTGTTTTAAAATTACATCGAAGTAGTTCAAATATTAGTTAACGATAAAAATTGGGATTCAATTGGATTTTTCTTTGGTGAATAAAATAAAAATCAGTGAGTGTGCGGCGAGCTGATGTTTTCGTATGCACATAGAGTGCTACGCTCAATCAACTCCCAAAGAAACGCAAAGGAGACGCGAATACTGTTCGTATCAAAGACGCGACTCGTTACTTTTCTTAGATACATGTACCTTCTACTTTCATTCAAGTTCCGTATACCCTGTTATTTTTAATTCATACAGCAGTTTCATGTTTAAACAAAAGAATATCTATTTTATAGTTCGCATGTATAAAAATTGATAAATTATACTCCATTTTGACGTGATAACGTTTTGTAAATCGTTGAACGCCAGCTGCACGCACGAAAAAACATGACTCATTGTCGCGTTCCGACTGAGCACTTGGTGCAAGCGAGAGCGCGGAACAAGCGATAGAGAGGCACGATCTGCCTAAGCGTTCGGCTTGTGACGCATCTATCTCTCTTCCACTCCATTGGCCGATGCGTCCGAGTCGTTATCACGTAAATTTATCGTCCGCAAAACTTTACAAGACTTTACAGACGATCAATTATTTTTAAGCAATTATTTTTTTGGAATTCGTGCTTAAATTGTAACACCATCTGATTTAAATTGGTAACGTTATCGAGTGGCGATGGAATAAAACATCGTGAGAAAAAGTAAACCAGAGAAATATTCTTGTTACCACTATAGGTGGCAAAATATACAACTGTGGATTTCTGGGCGTTTGAAGCCACTAATCAATAAGGTCATGAGCTGACGTAGTGATTGTGTCCATACGTTCGTTGGAAAAAATACCTTGTCCCAACAGTAGGACTATCACTGGTTGAATAAAAAAAAACTCATGTAAATATTCTCCGTGTTCAAATACAATTAACATACCAATTAACGAACGATACTGAAATTGGTGTCCTACACCGTCATCTAATTAAGTAGTTAATAATAATTTTCCGTTTTAAGAATTTTAGGAATGTCAATTTTAATTGTTTTTTTTATGTCATAGGAGGTAAACGAACAGGTTGGTCACCTGATGTTAAGTGATCACCACCGTCCATGGCCAAAACAACACCAGAGAAGTCGCGAGTGCGTTGCCACCCTTGGGAGGAAGGGTTAGGGGAGGGAGACGGAGAGGAGAGAGGAAAGGGTTGGGGAGGCGGGCCTCCGGCGCTCAAACTAACGGCGTTTTTTTTCGAACTGACTATACGCTACTGGCACGAAGGACACTCACACCTTCACCGTACTAAAAAATGTTTATGTTGTTCGGTCAAACAATACTGGAGTCTATCAATCTGTCATATACAATATTTATTGTTATATATAAATTTTAGTCAGCTATCAAACTTATAATATTAGTTTTGTATAATGATAAAAAACGAAGTTTGAAACAATGACGTCATCATCTATAGAAAATAATTTTAACATATTTTATAAAATATTTTATTTACGATTTATTATTATTACAATTCATTTATTTTACTTAATGTGTAATAATAAATCTTACTCAAATATTTATTAACTGAGATACTTCTCTATAGTATTCTATCAATATTAAAAATATATGAAACACAAAATAACAGTGTTAGTAAATACGTTATTTCCTAAATATGTAGATGTAAGACCTATTTTTATGGAAGGCCAATATAATTAGAGAGATAAGAAATATAAATTTGGATGAATAACGTAATTTACTACAAAAATAATATTATAAATGTTATATAAGACACGTAAACGCTGGCAGTGGCCGACTAATTCCCAGCTATGTAATGAACGCAACAACGCCTAGCCGGAAACTGGTCCAATCTCCATCTAACTACCTCGCATACATATGGCACATGATACGATATATTGTAAAGGTATGTGCACATCATTTCAGTTTCTCTGTATCAATAAATTAATGCTTAAAATGTATCTATAATTTTTCGTTCTTTAGACATAAAAAATTCGAGCTTAATTCAAATTATATCTCAGTAAATACATGACTTTAATTTGGAAAACAGATCACATGAGTCGTTTGAAAGTGACACATATGATCTATTTGTCATGAGATATTAATGTCAAACGTCTAGTGAAATTCCACTGCATCGTACTATGAAATGTATTGAAAGTTTATATGAAAAGTATGATGAGTATATACATTAATTTCTTGATATTAAATACTTACCATATTTAATTTAAAAGAAGTACATAGAAAATAATACCTTTGAAGCTTTAAATTAACATATAATAACGAAAAAATGTAAACAGAACTCTGGGGGTAAACATCGCTCCCGCACACCAGATTCGGCCCCCCTTGGCAGCGGCTCAAGCCTAGGTCCGTTCCATCGGCGTGGAGCCCTTGAGTGTGCTGCTCGCGCAATACAATCACACAAAATCTTACATCACTGCGACAACATTACACATATTACCTCCACACACGTGCACGCGTACACGCTTACAAGGAAAGTGGAAGGGTTTTATTCTTTTCCCTTATCAAACTAAATTGTTTAGAAAATTATCCGATACGAAATATATATAAGAGTTGTTGAGGTATGTATGCTTCGTGACGAAAAAGTACGGGATAGCCGCAACTTCTGAATGAGGCCAAGGAGAGTCTTGTCTCTCTACGAGAAGATGATCCCCGTATTACCATCAAAGGGCGATCTGAGCGCGTGACCAGGGCGTCGGAGTTTTCTTCCGTCACCCCGGTTCCCTGGTCCACACACATGCATGCGCTAGGCGGCAGTGGAGTTTTAGCCAGTAGGAGTCTGGCATAACCCTCTCACTGTCCCCCGGCAGTGGGAGGTGTATCCAATGTAGGATTTCTCCACTTACAAAAAAAAAATGTATGCTTGGTACACATATATGTTTAAACAACTCATATATGTATGAATAGTTAGCTTAACTTATGTTAGCTCAGACAGGTCGCGAATTCATGGCATGCGGCGCTGCAGAGGATACCGCGCAGCATACTCCGTCTGAGTGTGATGCAGCGCCGCATTTTAAGTGCAGCGCCGCATTTTATTTGCAGCGGTAGGGTTGAATTTATCGCCGCCGAGTGTAGTTTCAGACATTCTCGGCAGCGAAGAGACGTGGAAGACGAGGGCCCCCTTCTGCGAGGGCGAAAAAAAAAATAGGTTGCGAATAATTGTATGTATCGGGCAAAAGCTCAAGCCGAGGTGTGCCGTGCACCCTTGAGCTTATCTATACTAATATTATAAAGAGGTAGAGTTTGTGACGTTGTAAGGAGTAATCTCAGGAACTACTGGTCCGATTTGGAAAATTCTTTCAGTGTTATATAGCTCATTTATCAGGGAAGGTTATAGGTTATATATCATCACGCTAAGACACATAGGAGCGGAGCAGCAATGAAAAATGTTGCAAAATCGGGGTATTTTTTTCTTTTCAGAGCTTCCGCTGCGTTTTAGCGCAAAATAACCATTCCACGCTTACGTATTACCGCCCAACGAAGTGTTCACAGGTCGGCTAGTTGTCAAATAAAATCGGCTGAGCGCTCGCCTTAGTAGTCCGGTGAAACTGTTAAGACCTTGCTAGGTCAATAGCGTAATTATTTCGAGAAAAAAAAGTAAACAAGTGTCTCCCTATTTGCAACATGTTATACGCTATTAAAAATGTTAACGCCTTGTTACAGTAAGTGTTTATCTTGTCCAGTTGATTTTAGAACTTAAATATATATTGTTAATTTATTTATTTATTGAACACCAACACAATATACACTGATCATTATTACAATAATACACGCACAATTTGTAACGGTAAGTGTCATCGTAATTAGAGGTGTAGACTGCATGCTTAGTCTGACAATGAGCAAACAGTTAGAGTTACAAAATGAATTAAGATATTCACTGAGTTTACTTAATATCATACATTAAGAAAATTAATTCAGTAAACAAACTCAAACAAAATTTGGAATATAGTAGCCAATCATTAATAGACATTGTAATAATTGTTAGCTGTTATACATGATGGAGGCTGGAAACAAACACATTACATCTGAGAACAACTTGAAATTTCAAGCAGAATTTTATATGATCAATTGGATAAATTAAAATTAAAAGAAATAAAAAAAAAATCTAATATAATGAGTATACGGGCAATAACAATTAGACAATTTCTCCTTTTAGTTCCTTTCTAAACATGGTGATGTTTACTGCGAATAAGTCAACATTTGTATTTTGTTTCGATGTACTGTTAAACTCACGAGTTAATCTGTTAAGTGGTGCGTTTTTACCTAGGTTAGAATTACTGTGAGTTTCTTTGATGATACTTACAAATCTTAATACCGCGATAACACCGCTTAAATATTGTTTTGATTAATTTACTGACCTTCCAATATTGTGACGGAAATGTGAAGCCTATTACTTCATTCATCCAAAAGAATATCATAAAAAATTCTTCAAAGTGAACGGCGAAAAAATATATCCTATTTTATTAATTTATTTTGTTTGTGTTATTTTTAATTTCAATTAAAATCAAATAATCTCACAATATTTAGGGACCTACAATATTATTATCAACTCTTATTTTCTAAGCCAATTCGTGAAGTGACAAGTTTTTATAATTTTAGCCTAATATTTTTTGACCTCGTAAAGTTGTGTATACGGCTTAACCTTATATTATGAAAGGCAAACAAGGGGACAGAAAATGGGGCCTTGGAGAAAGTGTGGAGGTAAATAAGGTAATTAGTGAGGTATGAAGTAGTAGATATGGCGGCGAGCTTTTGTTTTGCGTCTCGATCATAATTATCACTACTTTACTTGTCCTACTTAATATTTTTTCTGTATATTTATCTAAATATATTTAGATCTATGAATTTATTCAAAGTGAGACGCCGTTTACAATAAAAATAATGTAAATTTGTATAAATTAGAAACGAGCAGATAGCTACATGCTTATGTTATATTATTATGCTCGTAGGGTAATCAAATTCCGTTTGCGTCAGCAGAACTTTATTTTGTACACGTACAAACTAAAGTAATATAGACTCTCACAAAACTTCACGTACACCATATAATGCTGTCTGTAGTCACAGTCCGCTTGAAAAGTTCTTCCTTTTATTTCTCTTAGATAATCTTAATATAACTCAATTTGAACGATCTGTGACGCACTTACATATCATTCAATAAAGGAGGGTAGAAAACTCTCGAAGACTGACATCATTATTCGAACGATTCGACAAAGTTCGACGTGGGCTGTTTTTAGAAACTCATTATTTGGTTCGCACGGTCGATGAGACATTCGTTGTTTATTTTTAATAACCAGTTTACATACAAAGTATAATAATAGGTACAGTAACTAGTGTTCTATAAAATCGATCGTGTGGAATCGTGTTTCCGCGTTTTATCTGGATATATTATGAAATGTTTTTTTTTAATTTTTAATTCTAATTTTGCCACCACTACTTACTACCTATAACCTTTTTATCCATTTTAACTTATTTTAGTACAATTTTATAGTTACTGCTCAACCCCTATGAGAAAGCATAATGATATTCACCTACGTAATACACTGAAAAGTTCTCCATTTATCTGTAAAGTCCCCTTAAAATCGATTATACTATTTCGAAGTTTATTAAGGACAAAATGTGTAAATTTGATTTAAAAAAATATTCTATACATTTTTGTTAATATAAAATAAGTGTTATACGAGGCGCATAAAGTCGAAAGTTGCACAATAGAGATAACCTTTAATTTAGCAATCAAATATATCTGATAAATTTTAATTACACTCATATTTAATCATAGTGAACGCACCATTACTTTTGGGTAAATTTTAATAGCTGAATATCGATAAAATTAATTTAAAAAATGTGTTTCCATATCATTTCATATAATTTAAGGTTCCTACTTTGTGCGACTTTTATGTAATTTTTGTTAGTTTCCAGGATATATATATATATATATGTATATATTATGTGCAAAAGACGTACAAGTTTAATACATAATAGTAATTTTGTGGAGTAACAATTTAAACAAAGTATTTAGAACAAAAATTACGGCGTATGTATGAAATGGCGTATATTTATACTATTATAGATTAATGAATTATCATCATCATCGTTACCCTTATCCCACCTAAGTAGGGTCGGCACAACATGTTTTCTTTTTCCACTCTCTCCTGTCAAATGTCATTTCAGTATTCACACCTTTTACGCACATATCGTTTTTCACGCCGTCCATCCATACCTTTTTCGGTCTTCCTCTACTCGTATATCCGTCTACAAACATACTCAACACTTTTCTAGTTACATGGTTTTCATCTCTCCTCATGACATGCCCATACCATGCTAACCACCTCCTCACACACCTCACCTCAATTTATCTATCACTAGTGCTATTTTCAAACTTCCTCGAATATATTCATGTGATTTGATTAGTGAATAATATACGAATTTTCTTTTTACGCTCGATACGCTACGCTATTTTCTAGAAGGTGGTAGAGCCACGCTGAAGCTATTACTCGTTTTAGCTTGAACGAGCCGGCTCGCCCGGGGTAGTAGTACCACCCGCTCACAGAAAACCGACGTGAAGTAACAGTGCTTGCATTGTTGCGTTTCGTTCGGACAGTGAGAGCGCAGGAGGCCCACCTCCCCTTACCCCTCTCGCCCCTCTTTCCTTCCTGTTCCCCCTCCAACCACAGGCTGGCAAAGCACTTGCGACTCCCGTGGTGTTACTAATGTATATGGACAGCGGTGATTACTTAACATCAGGTGAGCCGGCTGTTCGTTTGCCTTCCATGATAAAAATAAAACGCATTTCACAGAAATCAAACTATACTTATAAATTTCAAGAAAAATATTTCTTAATTCAAACTTACCGACTTACGTAAATAGAAAAAAAATCCCTCTGTTTAATTGGATTTTGTGACTCTTTTAACAAAATTCACCAACAATGTTAGTTAATTACACTACAAGCTTAGCCCTTACAATAGCTAACAGGACGACTCAATGCTTGACAAGAGAATGTTCGTCCGAATACAATGAGGTCAACGTAATTAGCCGACGATGCCCTTGCTCAGCCTTCTCTATATACCTATGTCCAATAACAAACGAGTACATATGTTCTTTTAGAGTTTTTTTTTCGCTCATTCTGGACGCAGTTTAAGTTAATCCGTTTATTAATAGACCTCTTATCTTAATATATACAATTTTTCTATACGTATGTATGTCACAAAACTACAGCTAAATAACTGAACAAATTTTGATGAATCTTTTTTTTATCATACGATGCAAACGAACACGTGTGTCGCCTGATTTTAAGCGATTACCACCGTCAGTTTTAGAGAGTACGGCTTGCTCTAAACGCCGTGATAATTTGGAGTTCCTAAAACAATCCGTACGATAACTGGCCTCGACGTTTAAAGGACTGTATTTTTTTTCTATATCATAGGAGGCAAACGGTCAGGTGGGTCACCTGATGTTAAGTTATCACCACCATGCATAGACACTTGCAACACCAGGAGAGTCGCAAGTGCGTTGCCAACCTGTCTTGGGGGAGAGGGGGAGTAAGGGAATGGGAGAGGAGGTGGCCCGCCGGCGCTCTCACTGACCGAAAGAAACGCAACAATGCAAATACTGTTACTTCACGTCGGTTTTCTGTGTGTCGGGTGGGTACCGTAGTACCAGGTACTACACCGGGCGAGCCGACTCATTTATGCTGAAACTAGTAATAGCTACAGAGTGGCTCTACCACTTTAGGTCCTATTTTTAGTCGGTAAACTGGAAAATGTATACTTATACAATAGAATAAAACAACAAATTTGTATGCCCATACTTTCATAGCCTTTTTTTACGATATCACTCTGACATAGAATTATTAAATTAGTATAAAACAAAGTCCCCCACCGCGTATGTCTGTCTGTTCGCGATAAACTCGAAAACTACTGAACGGATTTTCATGCGTTTTTCACCAGTGGATAAAATTATTCATTCAAAGGTTTTAGTATATAATTTGTCAAGGATTGTTTTATAGTCAAGGCGGGACAACGTCTGCCGGGCTTGCTACTTTTACATATAAATTACAAAATACAAAGAGGTTTTAATGTTGTTCTTGAGGTATGAATTATTATATATTAAAAGCCGTTTTATATATTAATACGTGAAGCCTAAACTTTGTGTCCCTTTTTAACGGAATTGCGCGAACGGACGAACGTGAAATTTGGCATAGTTAAAGTTTATATGGAGGAGAAGTGCAGAAAGCTATTTATTTTATATAAAATGCATTAGAAGTACATTAAATTAATTAAAATATGCATTACTCACACGAATGCTTCAATTTTACACAACATATACACACATGTAAATATGAAAGACAATTTGACATACATCAATAAAGAACTTCAAAAAAGGTTGCGAAAGAGGTTGCAATGCTCGACTGTATGTATTATTTTACTCTTACGTTCCAATTACCCTTTTTCATTCTACATTCAACAATGATATTAACCCTAATAAAATTCAAACTTAAAAAAATCAATGAACTATGGTCGAATGTCGACCTCTGGGCGCCCACTAGTAAAATATTAAAACAACTGTATTGACTTGAGTTCTTGCGAATTGATGGGCAATTAATTTACTGTATTTTCTATCATTATTAAACGTCTCATTTAAAGTTTATAGTACTAAATTAAGGGTTAAAAAGGGTTGTTATTTATCAAGGGTAAAAATAAACATTATTTTAAAAAAGAAATCAAGCCAGTCGATGTAATAACTGCGATGTTCTCCCCTATCACAGAATTGTATAGTGGTAGGAGACCTCTAACTATTCCCTTATTGTTCCGAGCTAGATTACCTGTATCACGATGAACAATTAGCTCGGTTTGTTTTGTACACTGGTTTCTATAGCGTTGATTAGAAACGATGAGCAATATTACGACCCTTATTGTTTAAACTTCCCTCTACAAAGTCCGTATGTAGAATTATGCTTTCCCTTAAATCAATGAATAAAGCAAGGAAAGGTAATTATGACTAACTGAAAAAGGAAGAAAAAGAAAATATATAATAGATAATGAACATTTTTGAATTGAAACTTTTTATGGCACGGTTGGTTTTTTTTGTATTTGTATGTATAGCTGTAAGTATGTATACGTGTCTAGCTAAGTCTAGTAGTATATAGTTTATGAGCATTATGGTATATATAGATATATATGATTTAATACATATGAGTTTTTATACCACGACGATAGCAAACAAGCATGCGGGCCGCCTGATGTAAAGCGGTCACCGCAGCGTATGGAAGCTTGTAATACCAGAAGTGTTACATGCGCGTTGTCGACCCTTAAATAACCTATTTTAGTTCTCCATGCAGCACTCCATACTGTACTGTACGAGTCAAAGAAGTTTCATAACCTCCGCGTGGACACTCCGATACATGCATTTTTTTTAAATAATAAATTTAATAAAATAAATATAAAATTGAAATAAATTGTTCTAAAACTTCATTTTGCTTCACATGCCTATTTATTTACGTGTCCATGCTTGATTTCATGCATACTGTAGCGAGATTAAAGAAAAAAATTCGGTTTACTATCTCAAGACCATTTTTCTATCAATCTCTAGTTGTGCCCGCCACTGTGTACGCTTTTTACTTGTAAAGCTACTTTGTATACAACGTCTGAAGTGTGATTGTGGACATAAGAGCTTGTTTGCTTCACTAACTAGGGGAGAGCCACGTAAAGCTGGCTGTACGAAAAATCCACGTCCGCAACATGAAACATCTGTAAATCAACTAATGAATCGCTATCTCTTGGCTTCTTTTTACATACGCTATTAAGTTTAACAGATATTTAAAACTTTAAATTACCGTGTATTTTTCCTTAACCAAATCTCGAAGAAATAAAGCCTATATGTTGCCTCATGTTACTCCCAATTCACGTGCGAAGCCCCATTAAAATTTGTCTAGTAATTTTACAGTCTAACGTGTTCAAATAGACAAGCAAACAAAGTGTTTAGGGACAGTCATTGTATTCATTTACATACCCTATATCAGATGCACTCAATATTAGTAAATATTTTCTACGTACAAGTGTAACGAAACTACAATTACTAGATTTGTTAAGAAAAAATGTCGCTGCAATCTGGTTTTTATGGTCTTTTAAGATTTCTTGCGTTTAAAAATACAATTGAAACCGATAATAATCGATTTAGTGCCGACGAAGTTGCACAAGTCAACAAGTTTCAAATACAGAACATAACGTTTTGTTATATTATTGCATAACAGATACTTCTTTTCTATAAATACTTGAATATTTAGAATCCAAGTGCTTTACTGAAACTGTACCGTATGTAAATTTAACAGCACTATTTTTTCTCGGGCTCCCAGGAGTGTAATGCTTTTTCCCGTGCATATGGTATGCATGTTGCATATTAAATCGCATTTCTTTGACACGTACAGTAGTTTGAACAGTTTGATGGGTTTTACCATATAAGATGTAGTTAGATTTACCTGAATTATGGTTAATTGTGACGTCAGTCACCATTTGTTTTATAAACTTAGTTATTAATTTAAATATAGACGTTACGGGAAAGTAATAATACTTGTGGTCTTTTGATTTGATGATATTAATATTCATAATTGATTTTCATTATAAAACAAGACGATTATATTTCTATCACGCAAGTCGAGAAGAACAATAATGGTATAAGAAACTAAGTAAATATATCAATAAGAAAACGTCTAGATACGCATTTCCTTGAAGTAGCATTATCGGCATTCTAGAAAATTAGAATAAAACTTTATAACAGTCGTTACAGTCTAGGAAACTTATTAGAGCTATTTAAGATGAAGAACAGAATTATCAATATTAATTATAAACAGGAAACACGTATTCAATATCCATGAGATTTCCAAAGTCACATGACCTATGGAGTAGGATTTAACGATGAGAAAGTAACTACCAATTTTATGTACTGCGTTTAGTGGATAGTAAACACTTCCAATCTACTTTCTGATGTAGTGCGGTGAAGCGGTTAAGACCTTGCTTGGTCAATAGCGTAGTCAGTTTCGGAAAAAAATCTGCTTTCTTGATGTACAATAGTGGTCACTAAATAGTTGGAACTTCTATGTGGATTAACGAAAAGTTTTATTTAATACTACCTTCTGTCCGCGATTTCGTCCGCGTGGAATTGTTAAGTAAATAACATTAACTCGCGACTTAGTTTACGTAGACGGTGAAAATATTTTTAAATAGTACGTACGTTAACCCCGAGTTTGAAACATTCTTCATAAGTGCTCCGCTCCAATTGCCTTCCTCGATAAATGAGCTATCTAACACAGAAAGAACTTTCAAATCGCTCCAGCAGTTTCTGAGATTAGCGCATTCTGCCAAACAAACCCTCCAGCTTTATAATATTAGTATAGATACAATATACATCAATATTATACTACACCGTTGATATTAATTAAACCAAACCGCACTGTACCAGTTCCCGTTCATTATTTGGCTGATGTCGGTCCCGACGAATGAATGTCCGCCGGATTTTGAATGGCGTATCCAATTCAGTTTCTGTCCCACTAAGATTCGTGATTGATTTGCTATGCGCTCTACGGAATCCCGAGATATCTTGTCCTGTTATTAAATAGCCTTCAATGGTTGGTTAAGAGTTGTTTCAATGTTTCGAATCTCTGTTATAAATAAATAGATACAGTGTAATCTTCATATAATATACTAGTTGTGTAAAAAGCAGTGAGTAATAAAATCATTTGAATGTATTAAGTCTATTTATTTATGTACTCTTATGTTCTCTCGTATTTAACTCGTGACGTCATTAAAATTACAATAACTTTTGATATACCGAACCAATTTTAATGAAACCAAGACTAAATGTTACTCGAAGATATGCTCTATGGTTTTCATATAATGAAGAGGCTTTATCAGGAATGCAGTATTTTAGTAGTGATGCGTGTCCAAACAAACAGACAGACATTTCTAAAAACGATTGAAATGTATTTTATTATTATATTCGTAGATACCTGCACCAATTATTTTTTTTACAAAAATATAAAAAGTAAAGACAAGTTAGATTAAAATTCTTGTTGTATGTATAGATCGAAAATAAAATCGGTCCAATTACACCATTTATAATATACTAGCGGGCCCGGTAGACGTTGTCCCGCCCTGATTAAAAATAAATCCTTGAGAAATTATATACCAAAACGTTCCTCATGAATCACTCTATCCACTGGTGAAAACCGCATGCAAATCTGTTCAGTAGTTTTTGAGTTTATCGCGAGCAGACAGACAGACAGACGCGGTAGGGGACTTTATTTTATACTATGTAATGAATATAACTCACCATATATATCTCAAGTACGACTGTACTGATTTTTGATTTGTTGTATTTATCTCTGTTCTGTATAGCAGAATAACTATAAAAATATCTGAAAAACAGCATTTTGATTATATTTCGAGAACGGATTGACTGATTTAAAATTTTCTTTTTTTGTGTATCATAAGATTGATCACAGAGAATCGACCTAAAGCAAAATGCAGTAAATAGTTGAACAAAAAGTAATGCAATAGTACTACGCGAACCTTTTCAGTTCACTTCAATAAACCAAATGCCTTCCTACAACGTAAATTACATTACATACATTTCAATGTGATTAAAAGACTCTTTTCTATGATTTTTGTACATTTATTGAACTTCGCTCAATTTGACTATTCGTTTTATGTTAATAAAACAATGAATTTAATTTAGTTAATAAATTAAAAACAATATTTATTGATTCTGATGTGGTACGAAGTTCGCTGGGTCAGCTAGTATAGCAATAAATTAAGAAGACATGTATATATTAATGTCAGAAAATCAAATGTAATATTATTACGTTTGAAATTGGACGCTTTTGTAGTACTTTAATAGTGAATATTTTGTACCTCTTTGGATTTACCTCTGTCATTTAACCTCCTTACTAATATTATAAACTTTTTGCACTGGTGCAATGGTGTTAGAGCTACGCTGAAACTATTACTGGTTTCAGCATGAATGGGTCGGCTCGTCCGGGGTAGTACCACCCTCTCACAGAAACACCGACGTGAAGTAACAGTGCTTGCATTGTTGCGTTTCGTTCGGTCAGTCAGAGCGCCGGAGGCCCACCTCCCCTTCCCTCTTCTCCTCTCCCTCTCCCACCCCTAATTCCTTCCCCCAAAAGGGTGGCAACGCACTTGCGACTCCACTGGTGTTGTTAGTGTCCCTGGACGGTGGTGATCACTTAACAGCAGGTGACCTACCTGTTCGTTTGCCACTGATGACATAAAAAAAAAAAAAAAAAAAACTTTCACGCCTTAACTACTTAACCGACCTTTATGGTGTGTCACTTACAGACCGTCACGGATACAGAAAAAGGCTTAGAGTAAACTTCATCCAGAAAAATGTACTTTTTCTAAGGTATAATAGATAAAACTATAGTACATTAACGCGAGTAAAGCCGTGAGTAAATGCTAGTTAATTAATTATGAATTATTTAGAAGAATTCTCATAAATATTTGTGATTTTAGTTAATAATTATGCCTTAAAAATAATATTTTTTAAGGTGGTAGAGCCACGGTGAATCTACTACTGGTTTCAGCATGAAATGGGTCGGCTCGTCCGAGGTAGTACCACCCGACCCACAGAAAACCGACGTGAAGTAACAGTGCTTGCATTGTTGCGTTTTGTTTGGTCAGTGAGATCGCCGGAGGCCCATCTCCTCTTCCCCCCTCCCCCTTCCCCCAATCCTCCATCCCCTCATAAACAGGCTGGCAAAGCACTTACAACTCCCTTGGTGTTGCTAGTGTCTATGGACGGCGGTGATCACTTAACATCAGGTGACCCGTCTGTTCGTTTGCTTCCTATAATATAAAAAAAATGCACCTACTCAATAAGATAACACCGTACCTTTGTTATAAATCATTAACGCTCCATCGCAAATGAAAACCTAAAAGGAGGTTTTTTGCTTTTGTGGTTGCAAATAAATATATTTTGCGTTTCTCATTCATTTATTAGTCATGCTTTTCTTTGAAATAACCATCTACAGGTCATGTCACATAAAAAAGTGGAAACAAGAAATACTTCTATTAAACCGCTTAACGTAAATATTTTATAATGATAGGTGTATTATTGACAACGTTTTAATTCATGTTATGTTGCAGTAGTTATTATAGGATAAATTATTTGGTTAAATTAAATTTAGTGGATAAAAAATGACTACAAATATATTACTGGTGCAATATTTTAACGACACAATTAAAAATGACATATATTCAAAATGTTATATATATATATACTAGAAGTCCCTACAGACGTTGCGAACAGACGAATTTAAAAAAATCCTAAAAGCCAACCGCAGCGCCACCTTCCGGATCAAATCTAAACTATTCTCGGATCCATGCACACAAAATTTCATCAAAATCGGTCCAGCCGTTTAGGAGGAGTTCAGTGACATACACACGTACCGAAGAAATTTATATATAAAGATATTTATTTAGATAAAAAAATATTGCGTAAAAAATGATTCTATATTAAAATCCTTACTAATATGATAAATGCTTAGGTGTGTTTATTAATCTGTTCACGCCTTATGCCCCGGTTTCTGAGGTACTTTAATTGTAGTTTATCTGTTCAATAGCGTCATCGGTTCGATATCTTCTCAAATTGCGTTTCTGAACATACAATCATACAATAAATGTCAGTAAAACTCAACGGGCCATCTGACAGTTTGGAAAAATTTTATTGAGTCAATAACTATTGGTAGTTTAACCGAGTATCTCAGAAACCGGGCATAGATCAGATACCCGTTCTTTAATAAGTTTCATAACCACGTTGTCACAGGTATAGAAGAGGATATACTCGTACGGTATATTTCATCCAGAAATGTACTCTTCTCGCGAGATTTCATCGAGCGAAACCGCGCGCAGAGGCTAGTATAAAATAAAAAACGGTGTGTGTACTTATGTACACACGTTAGAAGTTATACTTCTTTGGCGTAACACGATAAAATTTTTATCTTTCGCCTTATTCTACGTCTGTAGAAAAAACAACACTAGTAATAGAAAAAAGGTATTTAATACATTGAATGTTTTAAAACAAAGAAACAAAATGTTGACTATAGCTAACTTCAGGGTGTCGGTTTCTCGTGACGGTGTGCGCGCGCATCGTAAAAATTTACTCTCATAATTTTTCCCTAACGCGCCAAAAGAAATATAACTTCAATAAAACAATAATTTTGAGCTTACACAAGAGGAGTTGCGGACACAGATAATGTATGTATACAAGCCAGCTTTATAATACATAGACCCCGTGAACATTACATAAAGTTGCTAAATGGATTACTAACATTTACTTTGAAAGGTAAGCCTCGTCGGAAAAGGTCAGATACCTCTTAAATACAGGAATATCCTACTTCGGCATGTCAAACGTGGTGATTGATGTTTCACAGTAGCCGACTTAAGGATTTCTTCGTGTTCGCTTTTAACGATGTCACGATTGGGAGTGTAACATCTAAATCTCGTTTACCCTTTAGCTCAAACGTAAATTGCTATTTCACAGGCAATTACTATACATTATTGCTGAGATATTTCTACAAAAATGAAATTATTATAATAAATTACTAAAATTCATTATAGAAAAAAAATAGTTATAGAATCAAAACGTCGTACATTATCTGTAAGTAGTTCCTTCTAATTTCCCTTCTTCTACTATTACGGTGCTAAATAATTATTTTCTCATATTATAAGACGTCGCAGAATATATTAGTACGTTTGAATTAAAGTGAAGTATCTCCTACCAATCCATGTTATATATCCGGGTTATTTATATTATTAAAAAGTTTCATGTGGATTAATCTGTAATGAAAAAATTATAGTTAGTAAAAATATAAAAAAACCCATAATTAATGCAAATAATAAACGTAGTTCCAATGAAAGTACAATTTATTTAGATATATATTTTTATATTAGCATGGCAAAATGACTGCACTATGCCAGATGGCAAGCACAGTACAATCCAAAAACAATGACGACCACTGAGTGACACACTATCCATCGCTGGTCACCACTGTCATGTCGGCCTGCAAAAAGCTGGATATGCACAGACTGATCCCGAAACGCGACCCGCATAAGCGAATCACTATGACGGGTTTTTTCGCCATATACATGGTGGTTGCGACCCAGTCAGGCTGTAAAACCCTACCATCCCGCTTTCGCCATTGCCTCGTTCGTTATTCAGCAGGGTGCACCACGTGCAGGTGAGGTTGGCTTGGGTGTCTCAAGTCTTATGATGTTATTCGACACCCCTTACACCCCATACACGCCATAAAAGAAGGCATTTGACAGCGATAATTATTGATAACAATTACAAGAAAATGCCATAAATATATGCGAAACTTAGAAAAACAATAATACATTGTAGGAAATTTTACACTACACATTTAGCAAAAACTTACGTTTACCAGTTATTTATTGAAGTGTTTCAGACAAAGAAAGAGGCCACCTAATTTCGCCAACTGACACTAAGTCCACAAAGACATTATGAGGAATCAGTCGCCCTTTGTATTTCGCATCAGTTTTCACTGAAAGCTTACTTTAGGCGAAGGAAAACATAAGAACAATTTTTCGTTGAAGGGGCTCGTGCTATCCATTAAAGGACTAAATTGAGTCGTCCACTGTCTGTAAGCTCGGAGCGTTCGCCACAAAGACGTTCTTACTCATTTTCACTCCCTGCTTTCAACGCATTCAAATAGACCAAGTACGTTATTTATATACTGTTGGCGACGCACACGACGATGAGTAGTGTACACATTATACATAGATTTATTGATATTTTAGAGAGAACATATATATAGATTTATCGACATTTAGTATAGACTTTGTTAGATTTAATTCATGCGAGTATAATAGAATAGATATATAAATTGAATATAGAATTGTAGGTATGTTATGTGTGTGTTGAGTTATTGAATATTGAATTATAGATGTGCTATTTATAGTAATAGGGATTGAATTATGGATATGTATAGAACTATTGAATATAGATTGACGTATGTATGGATTATATAGAATTATGTGTTAGTATAGGGTGACTTATAGATTACATTCGCATTAAGTAGGGAATTACATGATAGAATAGATTAAAATTATACCGTATGGAACATATAACGTGTGTGTATGGAAACATTCGTAGAGAGAACATAATAGCATTACACACGTTATATACTATTGAATATTACGTTACGAGAATTATACGATCATATAGAACGGAATATATGGAAGATTGTATAATTTAATATAGACAAACGTAATGGTTATAGAGGTACAAATTTTACAACGGTTACTCGTAACGGACGTCTTTTATCTCAGGATTTTAGTAATTACAACGGTTTTTAAGAGATTTAATAATTATATGGACAAGGACAAATTTTATGCCGGCTGCCCTTTGTAATACTATTTCCTAGAGACTAGGTGGTGGATTTTGCCTTTGAATAAAGCAATATACTTAAATAGAGTCCATTGATAATATTTGTTAAGACGTTACGGTATCCGAACGAGCCCAATAAAGCAATATATTTTATTTTAGGGTAATTGTACAAACAATTGTCGAAAGATGTAACTCCAACGGGATTTTATGGCTTTTACAGTAAAGAACCTACAGGTTCTCACGCAACGGCGTTGTAAACAGAAATTTCTAATTTTATTATGTATCGTTGTGAAATAAAATATGAATGAAATTAATATTATAACAAGGAATATATATGTATTACTGGCGAACATAACGTAACGATATGTAATATATAGAGTAAATGTGAATGTGAATATAATATATAGAGATTAATTATGTCACCCTATACAGATCGATGTAAATAACACACTGAAAATAGATTTACATATGAATATAAGTTAAGGTTTATGTAATAAGATTATTATAGAGTTATATAGAATTATAGAATAGAATATAGAGTTTAGTGCAAACCGGCACTTAATATAGAGATAGCTTTATTCATATGTAAGATAGATATAAGATGTAAATTTTATAGTATAGATTGCATGCAAATAGATGATAAGAAATTGATATTATAGATATTTGATATATAAAAATATGATAAATAAATAGGAACGCGATATCCGAGCCAACGTATAGAGTCACGACGGCGGGGTACCGTTAGTCGCCGGCCCGATTTGCTTATAAGCACGTCCGCGCGGTACATAACATGGTAGTTTGATTGCACAAGGCATCGTAGGAACATAGAATAGTTTCATTGCACTTCTCATAGAAACATAGAGTAGTTTGAGTGCATATAGAGTGACAGTAATATCGAATAGTCTGATCGCGCATCTTATTGAGTATCATAGAGTAGTTTTGATCGCATAGTACATTGCGACAATATTGAATAGTTAATCGAGAAGTCTTCATCGTCAGCAGTAGTGCTCTGTTGGCTCGGGGACGCGGTCATTATACGAGAACCACGGTGTTTTCTTGCGACCACCCCGACCTCCGCTTCGTAATCCACCACCTTCATCGGCTGACTCGTGCATCATTGCACATCACCGAGGCACCTGCAAGACAACACCGGCATCCGACTGTCGCCACCGAGGCGGGCTACCGGCGCTCTCGCTACCACCTTCGAGAGTTCTACGCCCGCCCACCGCCGGGGAACGTCGCCTCGCCTCACGTCTCACCTCATTTCCACCTCACCCCGCCTAACCGCGGGCCGGTGACGTACGAGGGCGAGAGGTGTCGCCACATTCACAAGGCGGCGGCCCCAATAGGCAGTAAAAAGTAAAATTCCCGTAAATATAGGTCCAGCCGTTTTGGAGATTACCCGCAACAAACAAACAAACAGAGTAATATACTAATATAAAAATATAGACAAAATATAAATAAAGTTTTTTTTTGGTCATTTGTAGCCATATCCATTCATCAAAAACATGTTATTTTAATTGTACATACACAAACTTTATGTTTATAATACGTAATAGA
>MU158883.1:524191-565138 GCA_015888305.1 Antheraea pernyi | reverse complement strand
TTACGTTATTAATAATATAGTAAATATACATTGTATCTCATAAAAACAATACATCTGTACAGTATCACCTGATAATTAACGTTTTATATAAGATCTTATGGTGCGTCTAATAATATGGCCAGGGACTGTATATGTCTGATATCTGAATGTAACGATATATTTGAATACGATTTTCACCAACTTCGAAACGTCAAAGTAAATTGAAATTTGGTGCACTTATCAAGGACTGGTGGTGATCATTGACATATAAAAACCCAAGAAACACAGTCTGGAATAAAAGTAGCGCTTAAAACCGTCCCGTAAAAAGTTCCCAATATACATACGCGGTTATAGTTATGCGATAAACTTTTGATTTTGTAAATTCGACCTCACCTGAATGATTTAAAGTTGTTTTTACAAGGACGCAAGTGACGCTAGACAATTTGAAATGAGTGCATAATCCAAAATTATGCATTTTTATGTGCCGGCTGTGAGAGTAAAGTATGCATCTTGGGGTTTTTTATATCATTGATGACAATTTAATAAATTTGTCTCATTAATTTAATTAATAATTTACAATTTATTAATCAAGACTGTATTTATTAGCGTCCCATATAATAGCGATGCATTAGACGAAACGATTAGGTTACGAAATAATTCATAGTAGAATTTGATAACCTATTGTCATATATATTGTACCAAAATTTCGAGTCTTCAAGTTACTATGAAATTGAAGTTCGTTTAAAGACTTAAAACAAAAATTAATAATAAACTTAAAAAAAACACGTATTTATTAGAAACCGAGCTAAAATGTACAAAATAGTTTTTAAAGTTCTATATACATAATAGAAATCAAGCAGTTCGGATTGGCACATTTGTGTCTGGCTTTCAGTCTATTCCCTCAGGCATACCGCAGGGATCACATTTAGGTCCACTGCTTTTCAATATCTATGTATACGATATATCCTCCTGCTTTTTCTCCACTAGATACCTTATGTACGCCGATGACACCAAAATATTCAGTATCATTCGTACTATTGATGATTGCCTCACGTTACAGAATGAACTTTCGCGACTTTGTGCCTATTGCACTCTAAATAATCTACATTTAAACGTAAAAAAATGTAATGTTATAACATATACTAGAAAACATCAACCTATAAATTATTGTTATACACTTGATACATTACCAATCCAAAGAGTTTCTGTTATCCGAGATTTGGGAGTGATGATGGATTCTAAACTACTCTTTACGTATCATTACGATTATATACGGCAGAAAGCTTTAAAGATGTTTGGTTTCATTTGTAGAGTCGCAAAACCTTTTGTAAATTTAAGCTCTTTCAAAATATTGTATTTTGCATATATACGGAGTCATCTCGATTATGCTTCACCAATATGGTCGCCAGAATATATTACACATAAGTCTGAACTGGAAAAAATTCAAATAAAGTATTTGAGATACTTAAATTTCAAACTAAATAAAGAACATGATACATATTCAAATAATTTGGATTATTATAACTTATCATCATTATCGGATCGACGAATTATTTTTGATATGAAATTTTTATATGATATTTTAAACTACTATACGGATTGTCCCGAACTTTTAAATAGAATTCCTTTTAAAATATCCACGAAAACGACTCGAAACCCGCGGCTGTTTGCACCACAACCAGTTAAACATAATTACGCTAAGAACTCTGTTTTACAGAGATGTCTTACTGTGTATGACACAAAGTTCCATCATATTGATTTATTCCAGCATAACCGGAATACTTTCATCCAGAAACTGAATTTTTAAAATATCCACGAAAACGGCTCGAAACCCGCGGCTGTTTGCACCACAACCAATTAAACATAATTACGCTAAGAACTCTGTTTTACAGAGATGTCTTACTGTGTATGACACAAAGTTCCATCATATTGATTTATTCCAGCATAACCGGAATACTTTCATCCAGAAACTGAATTCCAGGGCAAAGTAATAATAATATTGGTAGAATGAAATATCGAACAGGAACATATCACATACACTTACACATAAATTCACAGATACACAAGAACACTCAACATCCCAGTCACAGTCACACCTAGAACGCATTAACTCAAATCTAAAATACTATTGATTTAATATAGTTACTATATAAAATGTAATAATTATTACTTTGTAATTGGCACTACATGTTTTTAAATTAAAAATAAATTATGTTTTAAATGTGCTGTAAAGTAATATATAACAAATAAAAAAATAAATAAATACTTATCTAGTGTGAACGCACCTTTAACATGAATGTAGAGAACGGATGTATACTGCAATTACACGCTAAATGAATGTGCACCCATTAATACTATTATATTGGAATGAAATACTGCCTTTGTTAATAGGGATTTGCGCTTGCTTTATATTAGATGATAATAACAACTGGACCGTGGAATATTAGCATTATAACATCATTTTATTCCTACACTAGCTATTCCCGCGACTTCGTCCGCGCGGGATAACGCTAGCACGCAGCAAAAGGTCTCAAAAGAAAAGAAAACCCAGATTTTGAAACACTCTTCATTGGTGCTCCGCTGTTATTGGTATTAGTGTAATATTTAGGCTTCCTCGATAAATGAGATAACAAACACTGAAAGAATTTTTCAAATCGGACCAGTAGTTCTTGAGATTAGCGCGTAAAACCAAATAAACAAACCCTAAAGCTATATAATGTTAGTGTAGATGATACGTGCTAAAACGATGTTTTTAACTTGAAATTTCTCGGCAATGAGACGATAAACTTCACATAGTAGAAATTTGTTCGAATACTTATTTCTGAATATAAGCAAGATATAAACCTTCTGGGAACACTGAATATGAAATAAGTTTCTCATAATAATGATACACTTGAAAGAAGTTTCGAAAAAAAGTTTTAAATATAAATTAGCGTACGTAATGGCGACGAACGAAATATCAGGTACCCGTCGGGACTTTATAGTATTATATTTTATGTATATAAATAGGTACGCCCGAGGCTTCACACGCGTTTACAGTACATCGAAATGGATGAGAAAGTCTGTTTGTTTGTTACGCTTTCATGCATAAAGTACTATTCCCGGTCAAATTTGTATTAATGCGAGCGAAACCACGAGCAAAAACTAGTTTATAAATAATAGTAAGTATTTGCATCTGAGCTCATGATTAATATTAATATATCAGTACTGAACTTTTTAATTTCCTCCTTTATTGAATCATTACACAGTGTAAAAGTCCCCTATCGTGTCTGTCTGTCTGTCTGTTCGCGATAAACTCAAAAATTACTGAACGGATCTTTATGCGGGTTTAATGGATAAAGTGATTCATGAGGAACGTTTTGGTGTATAATTTGTCCAGGATTTCTTTATAATCAGGGCGGGACAGCGTCTGCCGGGTCCGCTAGTATATAAATAAAAATTCGGTTTATGTATTTGAGATCGATAAACTGCAACACAGTTCTACCAGCCATTATACACCAAGTGTTTTTGATGGAGAAGTTTTTTATTCTACCAATTTGTTGTTAGCCGTCATTAGGTTTCACTAGACTATATTCTGTTGTTCTATAGTGTTATATTGTAATTTAACACAGACGAAGTCACGGACCATCCTTTGTTTATCATAAATAATAACCATGATAATAATATTATTTACATAATAATATTTACATTTTATTATTCATATTATAATTTTCAAACAATATTGTATGTTCTTTATATCTAACAAATACATTATATGATATTTTCATAGAGCAATGTTTTCATAATGTTTTGGGATATTCAGTTAGTAAAGTTTCAGTTAATTGCAGAGTTCAGTTAAAGGTTATGTATGAATATTAAGCCCAAATATCACGCTATGATTTTTTTGTGCTAACGCTAAAATATACAGAGAATTCTTTCCATATTTATTTAAGCAATGAAATATGAAAGCAAGTATTTTTTAAAAGTATTTATTTTACACCTAAAACCATAGATAATATTCTTCATCCAACTAAAACTATGGTTTATATTAGTAAAATTTTTTGCTACAATATTACATCTTTCGCCCTTTTTAAAATATTACGTTTATTATACAAATTGTGTTTTTTTTTATATCATAACTGGCAAACGAACTTGTGGGTCACCTGATTTTAAGTGATCACCACCGACCATAGACACTAACAACACCAGGGGAGTCGAAAGTGCGTTGTCAGCCTGTATTTGGGGGAAAGGGAGTAAGGGGAAGAGAAGAGGGGAAGGGAGGTGGGCCTCTGGCGCTCTCACTGACCGAACGAAACGCAACAATGCAAGCACTGTTACTTCACGTTGGGTTTCTATGAGAGAGTGATACTACTCCAGACGAGCTGACCGATTCATGCTGAAACCAGTAATAGCTTCAGGGTGACTCTACCAATCTTCTTGTGTTTTTGGTACCAATAAAAAATAAAATAAAATTACATGCGTTACTTTCTTGAAATAATTGTATTTTAAAATAGAAAGAGACTCTACACAAGTGTATGCAAGTAACTACGGTTGATATTGAAGTCGGTTAATACTTTTTTTTGAAAATTTACTTTATTTTTCCATTTTTAGTGTACATAAATATATTTTACTAGCAGTGCCCGCGAACTCCGTTCCGCCTTAAGTATATTAAAATATGCGCATTTTTGCGGTATGGTATCTATCGGTATGGTATGCGATATGGTTTCAATTGGTTGTACAATAAGTAACGTTTGGTACGAACGCAACCTTATCAATAATCCGCGATAGTTTCTACCACCAACTCGGCTACCATTGCTTCACACATTATACACCTTAAGTAATGTAATTACAATGCTTGCGTCATGTTGCAACACAGCAACGAACATAAGCACAATAGGCTCCTAAGAATTGAAGAGTTTTTTTTATAATATTGGTGGCAAACGAACATACGGGTCACCTGATGGTAAGTGATCACGGCCGCCCATGGACAATTATGACACGAGAGGAAACACAGATGCGTTGCCGGCCCTTAAGAAAGGAGTAGGCTCGTTTCTTGAAAGTTTTCTTACTTTGTCACGGATCCCATAATCAGAACCTAACCAAACTCTCATCAAACTACCCTTGAAGTACATCCTTTCCAATAAAAAATGAATCATCGAAATCGGTTAGCGTGATATTGAGTTATTCGTCTATTTGTCGTGTACATACTTAATGCAAATTTAAAACTTATACGGTTTTGCACTGGATGCCGTTGTCGGAACTGTACCAAATTGAAATGGGACCACACTGGAAGTACCAGCTTTCAAATAAAAAAAGAATAATCAAAATCGGTTCACCCAGTCCAAAGTTATGAGGTAACAAACATAAAAAAAAAAAAAACAGACGAATTGATAACCTCCTCCTTTTTTTGAAGTCGGTTAAAAAATATCGCGATGAAACTATCGCACGGCGATGGGATTTTTCTGGCCTGGCTATTTACCACCTTTTAGTTGAAAGCCGAGCACGTATGTGTGTACCTGCAACTAAACTTGAAAACGAATACCGGTATAGCGTGTTTACGATCTTAGACAACGGCTCATCATAACATCAGGAGAGATAATGATCTATAACTTTTTTTTTTTATCAAAATTTCGGCAAACGAACAGGTGGGTCACCTGATATTAAGTGATCACCACCGTCCATAGACACTAGCAACACCATGGGAGTCGCAAGTGCGTTGCCAGCCTGTGTATGGGGGAGGGGAAGGGAAAGGAGAAAGGGGAAGGGAAAGGGGGAAAGGAAGTGGGCCTCCGGCGCTCTCACTGACCGAACGAAACGCAACAATGCAAGCATAGTTACTTCACGTCGGTGTTCTGTGACTTATAAACTTACGGTAAATATAATATGACAAATACCATTTTTCTATTATAATTAATAGCTTTTGCTCCCGGTTTACTCACGTTAATATATATTTGCCCTATCCTCAGGGACCACTACTTATTTTCTGGATGAAAGATACTCTGTCCTTTTGAAGTTATACTTCTTTTGGCGCGTTAGGGATAAATGAAGAGAGTAAATTTTTACGATGCGCGCGCACACCGGCACGAAAAACCGACAGGCTGAAGTTAGCTATAGTCAACATTTTGTTTCTTTGTATTTGTTGTTTGTATCTCTTTGTATTAAAACTTTCAATGTATTAAATATCGTTTTTCTATTGTTAGTGTCGTTTTTTCTACAAATGTAGAATAAGGCTAAGGATAAAATTTTTGAAAAGATTTTTATCTTGTTACGCCAAAGAAGTATAACTTCTAACGCGTGTACATAAGTACACGTAGACGTTATTTTGTACTTTTGGTATAAGTAATAATGTGAAAACGTAACAAAGAAACTCACATTCGCATTTATAATATTAATTAGAATACTGTACAGTACTGTACAGTAATCGTAACTAAACGTTTATTCTTAAGAAAATACATCAGTCATGACCAATTTCGAGAACGCAATTCTAAGTAAAAGTCGAATTATAACCTCGTCGCAGAGAAAATTAAACCGCGAATAGTTAACGGATCTTAACTCGATTTTGAAACGCTAACTTTGTCATTAGAGACTCGGTTGACTTCAATAAGGTTCAGTCAAGTTTGGGAAATTTATTCCCTTTTAAAGAGATGGACAAAGCTGTGGAAGTAAGGTCAAAGAGAACGTTTTTATTTTTTTCAATCCTTTTTCTGTGTTAACATTTTAAATACTATAATTAACCTATATACCTATCTATGCTTTCTGAGCTTTAATTATATATATACGTAATTAAAAAAATGTTTCTGTTATAAACGAACCGTGTGATTAATTTAGATAAGTTAGTTTTAAGTTCATTATGTCGTCGATTTTCAACTGTGTTAAATATAAGCATCGCAAAATATGTTAGATATACAAATTAGATTAAGATTAACATGTAAGTAACTTATAAGATTGTTTTTAACTTATCATAAACCACTAATGATGTATAACAACGTAGAAATATGTTTTTTTTTATGTCATAGGAGGCAAACGAACAGGTGGGTCACCTGGTGTTAAGTAATCACCACCGTCCATAGACACTCGCGATACTAGAGGAGTCGCAAGTGCGTTGCCAGCCTGTGTTTGGGAGAAGGGGGAGTGGGGAAGAGGGGAGGGGGAGGGGTGTTGGGCCTCCGGCGTTCTCACTGACCGAACGAAACGAAACGAAATGTTTTTTTTTATGTCATAGGAGGCAAACGGACAGGTGGGTCGGGTCACCTGGTGTTAAGTAACAACTACCGTCCATAGACTCTTGCAACACCAGGGGAGTCGTAAGTGCCTTGCCAACCTGTGTTGGAGGGGGAGGAAGCGGAAGGGGAGAGGAGGAAGGGGAAGAGAGGTGGGCCTCTCCGGTGCTCTCACTAATCGAACGAAACGCACTAATGCAAGCACTATTACTTCACGTCGGTTTTCTGTGAGAGTGTGGTACTACCCCGGACGAGCCGACCCATTCATGCTGAAAGTAGTAATAGCTTCAGCGTGGCTCTACCACCTACAAAAAGTATCCCAGTATTAGTATCCCATACCTAATTATAATCGTGTAGCTAGAGTATAATGTAAAAAAACCTATGATCTATGCTCAGTTAATTGCTTCATAGTAAGTCACCTATCATGGTCAGTTTATTAAGTTGATGTAAGTTACAACTCCAATCGTAACTCAAATAATTTTTGTTCAAGATTGACTTACAACGTACTTTTATACAAGTACCAAACTCGGGCGAGATTGCCTAATATTATTGTTTTAGTTTCATTTCAGTCAATTGGATCTCCTTTAATGATGGGTTTTCTGCTTCTTCTAATTTGAAATAAGATATAACAATGGATCACCTGCGAATTCGTTTCATTTAAATTTAATGACGATAAAGCAACGTCACTCGAGGATAATGTAATTTTTTATCAGTGAAATAATTTCCAGTATCGAGTCAGTAATTTTAGTAATTAGACTATACATAGATTGAGATATATTTATTTATTTATTTGTTATATATTACTTTACAGCACATTACACCACATTTAACTATGTTAAATCAATAGTATTGTATATTTGAGTTAATGCGTTCTAGGTGTGACTGTGACTGGGATGTTAAGTGTTCTTGTGTATCTGTGAATTTATGTGTAAGTGTATGTGATATGTTCCTGTTCGATATTTTATTCTACCAATATTATTATTATTTTGCCTTAGAATTCAGTTTCTGGATGAAAGTATTCCGGTTATGCTGGAATAAACCAATATGATGGAACTTTGTGTCATACACAGTAAGACATCTCTGTAAAACAGAGTTCTTAGCGTAATTATGTTTAACTGGTTGTGGTGCAAACAACCGCGGTTTTCGAGTCGTTTTCGTGGATATTTTAAAAGGAATTCTATTTAAAAGTTCGGGACAATCTGTATAGTAGTTTAAAATATCATATAAAAATTTCATATCAAAAATAATTCGTCGATCCGATAATGATGATAAGTTATAATAATCCAAATTATTTGAATATGTATCATGTTCTTTATTTAGTTTGAAATTTAAGTATCTCAAATACTTTATTTGATTTTTTTCCAGTTCAGACTTATGTGTAATATATTCTGGCGACCATATTGGCGAAGCATAGGTCCCTACTATAGTTTCGTCACGCGGTTTTTCTTCAGCAAACAAAACATCTTAATATAACATAATCATTTACGGAAAAAAAAGCAATTGGTAAATGTACAGTAAACTATAAATAACGATATATTTTGGTAACACCAGTGAACCAGAGAACTGTAGGTGAATGTGTGTTATAAATAGGACTGACACATATTGCGCGATAGTTGCATACTTGTAGAACAATAAATGATATTCACTATTAAATATACTGGGGCCGTGCAATTCAACAGAATCTCATTCATTTTTTGTTCGTCCTCATCCTCTTCTGAGCAAAAGTAAGCAAACCTCGCTCCCCCTTTTACACAAGTATAAACTTTACAGATACGATCAAAACATTTAGAGTAATCTGTGTATATGACGTCCACCTGATAACCTTGATCCATAGCAGTAGCTACGTAGTCTGAAAAAACTGCTAGATTGGATACCGTTGATTTCCTTCTCATAAACCCGTGCTGTTCCGATGGAATAGATAAAGATATTGTGTTGTATATGCGATCGTGTACCAACTTTTCAAATAACTTACTGAAAATAGACAATATCGATACAGGCCGATAATTCTCCACGCTATTCCTAGAACCACTTTTATGTATAGGTACCACGTAAGCTTCCTTCCATTTACTAGGAAAGATACCTGAGCTTAGCGACATATTAAATAAAGTCATTAATGGAACAACTAAAGAGTTTATGCATTTTTTTACAAAGTACGGAGGTATTTTATCTGGGCCGGCACCTTTATTACTATCGATTCTAGGAATTCCTTTTTCCTCCTCTGCTTTGGTTAAACTCAAATGACCAATATTGCTCAGAGAATCAGCATAACATGAATTATCTACTCGTAACTGAGGTATATCATAAGTATATACGCTTTGAAAAAAATCCGAAAACAAATTACATATATTACTACCATTACAAGCTGTTTGTAAACCATATTCAATGTATGTGGGAACAGATGAGGCATGTTTTAAATTTTTCACATACTGCCAGAATCTTGTAGGTTTCTTTTGGATGGCTGCTTCACTTTCCTTGATATACCTTTTCCAACAAGAGGCCTGAGTCCTTTTAAACCTTCTTCTCAAGAGGGAAAATGTGTCATAATCTGCAGCTGTTCCATATTTCTTCCATTTTTTATGAAACTTTGATTTTCATTGGCAATATGCATTAGAGATTTAGAAAACCACAGAGGAAATTTTTTTGTGCAACTTTTGTACATTGGTACGTGTCTTTCAATCGCTGTATTCAATCTGCTATAAAGAGTTATAACTGCGTTTTCAACTGTATTGTTACTGAAATCGTGTTACCAGTGAAATGAATTAAGGTATCTATTTATTTCATCGTAATTATCATTTTTGTATTTATATGTAATTGCTGGTATCATTTAGATATATGTATATGAAAAATATAATAGAGTACATAGAAATAGACCTCAAAGTGTACTTACATGAGGAATAGTTCATCAATTATCAATTTATCTGTGTCAATTATCATACATACATACATACAACATTGCCATTTGTATCGCAAGCTTTCTTTTTGTAATGGTTTACGTTTTAAATTCGATATATTTTTTGTTTCTTTGGCCCCAACTAGAACAAAAATGTATTTAAATGTTTAATATAATTTAATTTTTCTTTGTATTAATACTATGACTTTGTCTTCTTATATTATGCATACTGTGTTCACATATAAAAGGGTTCGTGTCGATTTTTGTTCATAGAACTCAGTTTTGTGAACCTTAAATAAATAAATAAATTGGCACACGGATACACTCACATATAAATTTAGAATACTAAGTATGCTTACACACTGCAGAGTTATAAGCCTTTGGATGCACGTAAATAATGATACCAGTACATAACCATGATATAAGGAGCCAAATTTAATTCATATTACTTCGTTACCGGCATTATAAGTTATTAATTTTAAAATTTTGTTATACGTGTTAAATGCGAAGTCTATTTATATCTTAAAAGTTTTAACGCTCGACCAAAATCTCGACCGATGGTAAACTCGTTAAATCTATAGAAGAACTGGTACTCAAGCGCAGATTCTGGAATATACCAACAAGTTTTTGGCAACAGATTTTCGAGTTAAGGGTGGAAATTAGTCGTACTGTGAAGATGTGGAATCACCTCCCAGCCAGTGTATTCCCTTCCTCATATGATATGGGACCCTTCAAAAGAGGTGTGAAGAGGCACTTTCGCAGGTCATTTTGTAGACTGTACTGTACTTTCCATTAGGTACTGTGAAGTCATTTTGAGTTAGAAATAGCCCTACCTATCATACTATGGTTTTATCACGATGCTTTCCTTCAGTGAATACTCAGTCACAATAATTTGAACCTACGTCGATCGCCGAATACGCTATCAACTAAGCCATCATAGCTTCAAAACTATGTAGCAAATATAATTAAAACTCTCATATGTTTCCATAAATACTCAATCAGTATAAGTTATCCGTACCTGACTTAATTGCCACCTTCATGCACATGTTGATAAACTCCCAACAATAACTGCTATGGCATGTACATCTAGCTATCAAGAGCCTTGTAGACCGGCATGTTAGTGGCAACTGGTGATGTATTCTATATCTTTCAAGGTTGTAGTTTGTTTATTGAACTCTACTTAACGTGCATTTCCTTTATCGTGTTCGAATACAGAAAAAAGATGTACGTATTGTTTAGACTAAAATGGTTAAGAAGCATTGCAATTCGCAACGGTATTATCCGTCCTTCTTTAAATCCATCAAGTGCCATATTTTCTCCTCCCAACCCCCTCTAAACGTTCATTGATATAATTAGAGAGAAAAGTGAAAGGTGCAAGCCGAAGTATAAGTAAATGAAGAGGAGGCCTTCTACGACCGTGACAACAGCCAAAAGGTGAGTCCTATTTTTTTCCCATATCTTTCCGACTGTTGTGTATTCTTAGCGATCACCAGAAAAGCATCCCGCCGAATTATTAAACCTTTTTTATCGAAATTAAAACCAACGTTTACACGTATAATAAAATTAAATCTAAAGTTACACTACCATATATAACATTACAGTCTGATCCCCGCGACTTGGTCTGGTTTGTTTATTATCTTAACATTATATTTTATGTACAGAGGAACAACACATTTCTACAACATTTCTTTGTTAACAATTGTTGTTCATTTACTTCAACCCTCCTGCGCATGCGCTTCAGACCGTTTGCCCACTTCTCCACGACAATAAAACACATATTGCTTAACGCGTAGTTACTATAAAAATATTAGTTCTTAACTGTATATTCAATGAAGTTACCGCGACGATTTTTATATAAAGCATAAGTGACTAAAAATAAATATAATATCGATCGAAATATATTCAGTAGCCTTTGCGTGACGCGCGAAAACGACAGCCTTTTATCATATTATTTGTATAGAAATCTATACATACAATCTATACAGAGTAAGGTAAATTCAGAGTATCGACAGATTTCAAAATAAAATAATCGATGCCGTCTCTATCGAAGCTTTTTCTTAAAGTGTAGTTTTAATTGAACTTCTAGCGCTCGTGCAAAGGCTTTTATAGAAAATAAATATGAGAGAGAAAAAAATGCAAGCGAGTCTGCCAGTACGATTTACACGCGGTACCTTCACAAAGCGGCACTTAACTTAGCCAGCGCTTAGTGACCGCTCCGCAACTCTTTTATAAAAACAGTTCAATGGCGAAAATAAATTAAATGTAAGCGTAATATGGGACACAAAGAATAAATAACTTTACAAATACGTAGTTTAAATATGAGAACTAATGTTAACAGTGTGAGGGAACGGAAAGAAGCAAAATAAATTGATGACACATCAAAACCTGGTATTATCTAGTGTTATTACCTTTTTTTTTTAACTTGGGGAAATCCCTTATGGATACGCCACCCTCCCGGGGGAGAGGGTGGGTTATGTCCGACTCGCACAGACTAAAACCCCACGGTGTACCGACAGACCGTTTTGTGGGGGCGGCAAGGGATCGTTCAAGCTAATCAACCTTGTAGAGCCGGCGGAAGGCGGCCGCCGGGCTCCTACGTATAGAGGGACAGACCGGGTACACACCGGCTGCCTCCCCTCGCCCGCCGGACCCGTGCAATGAGGAGATGGGCCCCCCGGCCCATCCCCTCAGGTCCGGCTACGGTGGCGGGAGAAGTTGGGCAAAGCGCCGTCTCCTCCCGCCTGTCCTCCTTTGGCGAAGAGGGCCACTTTAAGGGTCTGCCTCGCGGGCCCTCTCCGCAACCTCCTTCTGCGAGATGACATCCTCGCAGAAGGAGGCCATCGCTCGCCAAGCCTGTTCGCTGCCAAGCATGGCCGAAACCACGCTCGGTAGCGATAAGTCCGTTCCCCCCGCCGCCGCCAGAATGCGGCGCTGCACCCCCCACGCAGCACACTCAGACAGAGTGTGCTGCGCGGTATCTTCGACAGCGCCGCACTCGTGGCAGGCGGTGGTCGGCTCCCTGCGTGCGATCCGGTACAGGTACCACCCGAAACAACCGTGTCTGGTGAGTACCTGCACCAGTCGGAACGTCAGGGAGCCCCACTCCCTGGACATCTAGTGTTATTACCTACCGTCGGTGCCACTACGTCACATTCAAGAAGCGAGACTACAACACGACCGGAACATTGACATTAGCGCCAACATCATATTAGAGAAATACTTTGATACTAGCGCCACCATATTAAAGACACATTGACACTAGCGCCACCATATTAAAGATACATTTATATAGATTTCAATAAGACATAAATAAGAACTGGTATTATTATATAGAATTGATTTATTACTTTAACATTAGTTTACGGTGGTTATCATTATTTTTGTGTTACTTAAATTATTTTGCGGAATTATGAATAAATAGCAATTGCTTTGACTTACATAGATCGGCCTTTAAAAGGCAAGATGTCGGTGATATTTATGCATTATTATGTACAAAGTATTGTAAGGCGAAGCTCTGCCCAAATAAATAGTGACAGTATCTACGAAGTGTTTATTGGCATCCTTGACCGCATAGACACTATACGTAACACTATTTTAAACGATTTACATCAATGGTCTTCTGTAAGAGAGTATTTTAAGGGAACTAAAATTAATACGGTTATATCCTACTAGATTCTGAAATGTCTTCTAAAAATGAATACATCAGGGCAAAAATATCCTATTAAAAGCAAAAGATGTACATAATTATAATACTCGATAAAAGTATGTATAACATGCACGTAACAAGAACGAGGCTGGCTAAATCATACGACAGAAGCCTCGATATAAGAATTGATTTGTACAATAAATTACCGAAGGAGCTTCCTCAATTATATGATACAATACTTATATTTAAACCAAAATTAAAGATTCTTTCTCTAAGTAGTCATTATGACAATTTATAAGAATTTATGACTTAAGCTTAATAGAGGATATAATCTAATCTAATACAATATATACCACTTTTTTTTTAATGTTATCCTTAGCAATCATTTTTTTTTCTTTTTTATGTCATAAGTTGCAAACGAACAGGTTAAGTCACCTGCTGTTAAGTGATCACCACCGTCCATGGACACTAACAACACCAGAGGAGTCGTAAGTGCGTTACCACCCTTTGGGGGAAGGGATTAGGGATGGGAGAGGGAGAGGAGAAGAGCGGAGGGGAAGTGGGCCTCCGGCGCTCTCACTGACCGAACGAAACGCAACAATGCAAGCACTGTTACTTCACGTCGGTTTTCTATGAGAGGGTGGTACTACCCCGGGTGAGCCGACCAATTCATGTTGAAACCAGTAATAGTTTCAGCGTATCTCTACCACCATTAAAAGATTATTATTCCAGATTATTACTTCCATTGTCGAGTACGTAATCTATACTAATAATAATATTATAAAGAGGTAGAGTTTGTGAGTTTGTGACGTTGTAATGGGTAATCTCAGGAACTATTGGTCCGATTTGGAAAATTCTTTCAGTGTTATATAGCTCATTTATCAGGGAAGGTTATAGGCTGTATATCATCACGCTAAGACCCATAGAATCGGAGCAGCAATGAAGAATGTTGCAAAATCGGGGTATTTTATTCATTTTCAGAGCTTCCGCTGCGTTTTAGCGCAAAATAAGCATTCCACTCTTACATATTACCGCCCAACGAAGTGGGCACGGGTCGGCTAGTAATATTATAATTGTCGTGTGATTATTTTAATGTTCCAACAAGATGGTGGCTCCCTTGCAAGAACTTTTCAAGGAATCTTTGTGGCATCTCAGAATTCATGCTCCGTCGTATTATTTTCCATTCACTTCACTAGTGCACAATAACCGATCTATATTATCTATATTTTTTATTATTTGACAGGAGGCATACGATCAGGCGGGTCACCGGATGTTAAGTGATCACCGCCGTTCATAGATACTAGTAATAACAGGGGAGTTGCAAGTGCGTTGCCATCCTGTGTTGGGGGACTGGAGCGAGGGGAGGTGGGTTATCCGGAGCTCTCACTGACCGAACGAAACGCAACAATGCAAGCACTGTTACTTCACATCGGTTTTCTGTGAGAGGGTGGTACTATCCGAGCCGACGAAATCTAAAATTATTGCTCAGTAAATGTGTAATTTCAGTATATTTTAACTCATTAGGCTAGATAGGAGTTACAACCTTATTTAGAAAATTCTCTTATACTTTCGTGGGGACTATATATTTTATTCGGATTATTCTTTCTTATTATTAGATTTGTAATAACTATGTAATCTTTGTGGGTTTATGACAAAGTACTTAAATCATGTTTTTTTATTTTTATTGGGGCACGGCAAAATGACTGCACTTTGCCTGATGGTAAGCACAGTACAATCCAAAAACAATGGCGACCACCGAGTGACATACTGTTCATCGCCGGTCGCCACTGTCATGCCGGCTTGCGAAAAGCGGGATATGCACAGTCTGATCCCGAAACGCGACCCGCAGAAGCGAATCACTATGACGGGCTTTTCGCCATATACATGGTGGTTACGACCCAGTCAGGCTGTAAAACCCTACCACCCCGCTTTCGCCATTGCCTCGTTCGTTATTCAGCAGGGTACCACGGGTTGGCTTGGGTGTCTCAAGTCATGACGTTATTCGACACCCCTTACACCCCAATTAAACATTCGTAATTGTAAACAAAACGTCTTACGATAGAATACAACATCGACACATAATACCATGCATTAAAATTAACATAATAACAGTTCCTAATATCTCAGTAATATTATGAAATTTAATGGCTGTTTCCAAATCATGCGAGTGCAAGATTATGTTCGCGACTTAACTTTGTTATAACAGGTATTAACAAAATTATCCATTAAAAAAGTGGCAACAATGACTATTGTGAGAATTATGAACAGTGTATATTTTTCTGTGGGTTGGAACATCCGACACGCAAATAATTTATCAAAGTCATGTCACTTAAGAGCTGCCTTCCTTGAAATGAGATGGAGGTACTTATACGGAAAGTTTTATGGATCGGTTCTCACGCGAATGTGATTGATTTGTTTCATACTAACATGGATACTTATATTTTATAGGTACGTCGACAGAATTCTTATACGGTTGATGAAATCATTAGTAAAAGTAAAAAAAAAAAATCAATTATTCGTTCATTTATTTCAACATCATATTGCTGGGTTGTTAAAGGTGTCCATTATTAAAAAAAAACGCAAAAAAATACTGATTAGTTTCAATTTAATAAAAATAATACACTATTACACTATGGCCGCGGTTTCGCTTACGTTTATTATGTAAAGTTTCGAAGTACTGTCAACGCAGTGACAAGATTAAACGGATTCCCTACAAAACACGACTACTGCATAAGTAGCCGAATAAGCCATCGCGCGATATAATACAATGCTGACATAGGCTTTCACATTTTGGCTCATCTTATAATGCTTGGTTTTTGTTTGGCAACCAACCCGCCCTCAGCCCCCGATACCCCGCACCGCACCGCACTACTCACCTATATTATTATCTAGATCTATACATACAATAAAAATGTAAATCTAACGTGTGTATTTTTCGATTTTCGTAAAAAAAACTGTTGCAGGTGTCGAGGAATAAGTAATAGAATACATTTCAGTTATTATTAGAAATGTCTGTCTGTCTGTTTGTAACACACATCACTGCTAAAGTACTGGGTTCGCAATAATACCTAATATAAGAAAAAGCATATCCTCTTGAGTAACTTAGTTTTTGTTTCATTAAAATGGGTCCACTGTATCAAAAGTTATTGTAATTTTAATGGCACCGCGACTTCAGTATGAGAGAAATGTAGATAATCGAATTGACTAAATACGTTCAGATGACTTTATTAGTCAATGGTTTGTACATCAGGTTCCACGTGGACGCGGGCACAGCAAGTACTAAATATATCGTATATCCTGACCAACGCTTTACACGATAATTACTACATTCCCACGAATTTTAGTTTGATGTTAGACACCTTTCACAATAAAAATGCTATAATGGAAAAAAGGATGTTAAGATTTCTATAGTCCCGTTATGGTGTAAATAAAAGGATGACATTAATAGGTGACAAACATACATAGAGATCTATAGGAATTAACGTGTGAGTGACTGAGATACAACACCTTATACTGTGTTTCTCATATTCGTAGTATTGTCTATTCACTACGTAATACTGTTACGATCTGTTCCGAGTATTGTGTGTATGTGTTTGTACGTGGGTTAGTATGTTTTGTATGTGTATGTGTGCCTGTGAATGACAAAGCCTCCTCAAAAGGCGTTATAATAAAAGTGTTTTGTTGTTTACGTTAAGGCAGAACAATGTCCATTGGACCCGCTAGTATTTTTTTTTTCAAATGTAACTGCTCATTTAAAATTAGACCGTCTTCAAATAAATAATTTTTTAAATATATAAATATAGACACAACATAATACTCTGTCATGCTGACAGTAAACAGATGAATGGTTTGGTGTAATTAAAACATGTAAATATAGATAACTATAATAAGTTTTCTCCTAATCTCCTACACTTGTTTTTTAGTATATATCCGATCAAAAGTAACTAAATTATCCTTTTGCAGATCCACGGTTACTAAAATACTCATTTTAATTGTGAAATAGAGAGTAAATAGAGAGAGTTCATTTGGTATTTAGAACATTCGAGTCGATAACGAAATACCAAAATGGAAGTTACGTTGGCACTAAAATATAAACTTTGTAGCGTACTTAAATATCACTTCGTTCCAAATAATTTAAACATTACTAATTAGTATTTAATTAATTTTCTATTCAAATAGTTCATAGGCGAAGGAATTAATCCATACTGCCAATTCTGAAGTTATGTGGTAAGTATCAAAGCTAAAATTTTCAAAGTTCATTTTGTTTTCCCATTCAAATAGTTCATACTACTTTTATTTTCAATTTTTTATTTGTTCTCTATTACGTATTATAAAAAAAAAGTTTGTGTATGTACAAATAAAATAACAACTTTTTGATGAATGGATATGGCTACAAATGACCAAAAAAAACTTTTTTTATACTTTGTCTATATTTTTATATTGTTATATTTTGTCCGTTTGTTTGTTTGTTCTTTATTTACCACCAAACCACTTTACACCAAATTTATTTACAACAATGTACAACCATATTTTCGTTATAATAGTTATGTTGTTTCATGAGATTTATGTATTTTATCTGAACTATTTACGAGAATTGTGATTTGTGCCATTGCTACGTAATCCCTCTAACTCTTTTATGGAATTTCAATTACCTTTGTTACACTTTGTCGTATATGCGTACATTTTGTATTGAACTGTTAAAAATCTGAAATGTCCTCTACCAGTACTCTCCAGTAAAAATATAATTAAAATCGGTTTAGTATTTTCTTGGACAGACACTTCAATTTTGTTTATAGATAGATAAAAAAATAAGAGGATGTAAGTTTAGTAGGTTATACACAAAAAGGTTATATAAATAAAAATAAATTGCCGAACCTATGTAAGTGCATCACTTCGGAACGACTGCAGCACCTATTTGACTATGTACGAAAAAGTGAAAAATTTGAGTTAATAAATCTCCATATAAAGAAGTGACTGAGTGTGTGAGACAAAAGATAATAGAAAGAACTTCAAAAATATTGACAAAGTCATATTTTTAAATACTATAAAATATATTTTGACTTTTTAAATTTATATCACGGTCGTGTAATTAAAGATATTTAAGCATCTTGTTACACGAAACGAGGACAGGAATCTCCCACACTCCGCGGGTAACAGTTAATTAACTTGGAATTCAAGCCACAGCCTAAACTTTCGGGAAGGCGCAACTTTCTAACCTTTTCAAAGGATTTTGTACGTCAACTTCGCCATTAGAGATGTTTTCTTCGGATACCTCATTAAAATCGAATTTCCGAAATTCTCGTAGCTCCAACATATGGGTTAACTTTATTATTATCCCAAGTAATAGACATTGTTTCTCAATTGAAATGAAAGAGCTACATTGATTTCTTTTTGTTTCTTAATTGTCACCTTATCATCAGTTTGTATTTACGAATTAACAGATTTTTTATTACTTTATGCGAACAGTTTCCTGCGTTGAAACCCAAATAAATAAATATAAAAAGACTCGTATTTACATATACATACGAGTATATACATTTTTCATTTCATAAAAAGCTGCATATCATTGATATAACTAAAACAACTTCTCTTGGTTCAAAACTTTAAAGCAAAATAATGAAGCATCATGGAGAGATTGCTGTAAATTATAATAGAAAAAAATGTTACAGAATTAGCTCTTCCTTGTACAATGTAAGTCTCCTCTTTATTTTTTTATATGATATTGTTATACAAAGTTTAATCTTCTTCTATTTTCTATTCAATACATATAATAAACATGAAGTGTCTGTATGTAATATCATTATAACAATTTTTTAATGATTGGGTATGAAAGTTTTTGTAGGTCTGTCTGCCTGTTTGTTTGTTTGCTCCGGGTAATCTCCGAAACGGCTGGACCGATTTTAACGGGAGTTTCACAAGCAGACATCTGAAATTACAGCGGGTTACTTAAGCTTCTCTAAATTAGGCTATCTGTTAACCGAGGGTTTGCCCGCAGTACTATCTCCAAAACCGTTCGACCGATTTTCACGAAACTTTTACTAGCAAATAGTGAACATTATAAGAAGTAATTTATTTTATTGTAATTTATAATAGCCGTTAACCGTGGCTTCACCCGTAGTGCTATCTCCAAAACGGTTAGACCGATCTTCACGAGACTTTCACTGGCAGATAGCTGCCCTTATAAAAAGTAATTCAAGACTTTAGTTTATACTAGCTATTAACCGTGGCTTCGACGGCAGTGCTATCTCCGAAACAATTAGACCGATTTTCACGGAACTTTCACTGGCAGATAGCTGACCTTATAAAAAGTAATTTAGGCATTTTATTTTATACTAGCTGTTGACCGTGGCTTCGCTCGTAGTGTTATCACCAAAACGGTTAAATCGATTTTCACGGACTTTCACTGACAAATAACGAACCTTATAAAAAGTAATTGAGGTTATTCTATTTTAGATTAGCTGTTAACCACGACTTCGTCTGCATAAAATTTAGCAAGATTTCAACTCATTCTTTATTTTTAATTACAGAAATAATTATCAAGTTATCGGTTACAATTCGACATTACTTATTAATAACTTTGAAGATAGAAGAGGTCTTCCTAATAAGATCTTAGACATTAACGTACTACCGAAAGAGTTCCTTAATAGAATTTGTTGCGGAACTGACGAGCGTTTATTTTTTGTGTAGTCACATTTCTTAATTCTAATGGGAATGTATATTAAATGAAATGTAAATCTTTATAAAAATATTTTAAGTTATTGTTTCATTAGTTCCTTATGCAGTGTAAGTGTACACTAAGTTATTTATATGGTTGGCTTAAAATTCCAAATATCTTGCTGTTGGTAAAGACGCTGTTAGTATTTATATATCTAATGTATACGTTACATGTTACTGTAAGTGACTTGCGTGTCGTACTTACAATCGTTTTTAAAGAGCATTTCTATAATTATAAATAGTCTCACAATTTCATAATTCTTTAATGTAATTTAAAAAAACGCGTACATAGCTGCGGGTACAGCTAGTATTGTAATATTTTATATTTTTTCCAGTTAAAGAACATCACAATACTTTTCTTTTTTGTATAATAACAAGTTTATCCACATCCATCTTCAATTCACATATATTAATTTCAAGTTTAAATCAAAATCAATGTCATTAATGTTATAGGCAAAATTTTACCCAATCAACGTCAACTTTATTTACTTATTCAATTTAGGTCTTGAGACAACTGTTATGAACGTCAAAACTACCACTGGTGCAGAAAACAACACAGACATTGAAAAGAACCGGCAAGAGACCGGGTCTGGTTTATCTTTTCAACATAAATATTTTTACAAAAATACGTAGTTACATTATATTAATAGTATATACGCAGCGCTCTAGAAAATGTATTACTGTAATTACCATCACCTTTGAAATAAAATAAGGCTCTATTTTTAATTGTTTTAAATTGTCATATTCAAAAAGTTATATGAGGCAATCATTCTAACCATTATGAGGTCTATCTTACGGTATACATTTTTTTCTTCTATATTAATGTATATTTAACATTCCTGAATCAGACAGAGCCGGATTTTAAACGATATATTACTTCTAGGATATATACAGATCAGCTGATCCGTGCTCACTTCGTTGGGCGGTATCCATTTATTAAAAAAAACTACTTTTTGTGACTTAAATATAAAAGTTAGACATATGCTGTACCTATGCTGCTAATTTTTTTGTAGGCATTATCAAGCTCTTACAACTTTTCTCTAGAACTCATCTCACTCTCTCATCCTAAAGGCAGCGTTTGTAAGGAACGTTTTCGTTCGATCGTTTTTTCTCCGACTTTGCAAATCCGACTACCACAAAAAAGATTTTTTCATTTTTCAGGTTTATATAAAGCCTATGCCACTCACAAATAACATGGCTTTTTATTGGTAAGAAAAAAATTAAAATCGGTTTATTAGATCCAGATATTACCCCCTACAACCTCACAAAGACTCAAACTTTACCTCTTTACAATATTCGTATATACAGTCATACATATATATACAGTCGTGTATACAGGATATACAGTCAAATACAATTTTAGTTAAAATAGAAAATCATGCCTCTGTTAAAATCTTCTCAGGACATAGATATTTTTTAAATCTCGACATACAAACGTCGTCAAACTTAGATTCACTTATCTACATACTTATTATCTGCGTGTATGAACTCGTCCGTTCTAATTTCCGTTTAATATTTGTGAAAACTTATAATTGGCTTTACATTACTTTATTTGGTTTATTATTGTTGGCTGTTAGTTTTAAAATATTAAATTAATGTCAACATATTCACCCTGAGCACGAATATTATATCAATCTTTTGATAAATACACATAACAGGGTACGAAGCCTTTCTAATCTCTCTAAAAGTACAAATAAAGTATGCTTAAAGATCTAAAATACGTATTGTACCTCAGTCAGAACAATCTCTAGTAAATTGAATATATTGAAATATATCAGAAGTTTCATTCGATTCAAAAATCATAGCCTATGCTACAACGGTACTATTAATAAAATAGTTACGTCCATGCCAGCCGCAGTGGGATTCGGTAGGTAGTATCAAATCAATCACAAAGTGAAGTGGGACACAGAACAGAATTCGATTGCCATTCAAAGTTCGGCGACATTGATTTGTGTGACTAGCATCTGTCGTATGATGCAACGCGTGCCAACATTGCGGTGCAGGGAAATAACATGTCAGGAACATAATGTGTCCGTAGTTGTACATTTTAAATTAATTGCTATGGGTTTCAATCACTAAGCAATTATGGACTTCGTTAAACAATTGAACTCCTTAAAACATTTTACAAAACATTGTTTTTCTGTGTTATAATAAAAACTGTTTGTAATTTCTGAATTTACTATTTTATAAAATATGTAAATATCATATTCGTAAAGTTAATCAACTTGTTATCATGTTTAAAACAAAATTATTAATGTCATTTATGTACAGTATATTTATCCTAGACGATACATAAACATACTATAGCGAATACTATAGTAAACATACTATACACTACATAATTACTGTATCTCAAATCTCTTCACTGAGAACGAATTGTTAATAATATAATTTACGAGCTGTACCAGCAATCCGCACGCGTTTTAAAAAAAACTATATTAAAGAAAAGAAAGAAATGCTCTTTAAAAACAATTGTAAGTACGACACGCACGCCAACTACAGTTACATGTAATGTGTACATTAGATATATAAATACTAATATTGTGTCAAATGAGGTTTATCATCAACAATATATTTGGAACCTTAACCCACCATATAACAACCTCAGTGCTCACTTACAATGACCTTAAAATGTTATTATAATTATATAATATCTCCATATTGTCAATAAGTAATACGTTTATGGTCTAATATCTTATTAGAAAGACACCTTCCGTCTTCAAAATTACTATTAATAATTATAATGTTGAATTATAAACAACGAATGAGCTGACGCGCGGTAAATAAAACAGAATGGCCGCCAAAATGACCAAAAAGACAATATAATTCAAATTACATACATAGATACAGATATATGAATTTCAATTATATTATTCTTGGAGTCCAGTACAACGCACGTCTTACGCACATGTTTACAGTGAACAACATATTTTGGCTAAATTACATGCGGACGAAGTCGCGCGTAACATCTAGTCTAAAATAAAATAGACAAAATAACTTTTTATAATGTCCGTTTATTATGAAAGTCGAAAAATCGGTCGAACCGTTTTGAAGATAGCAATGCGGGCGAAGCCACGGATAACCGCTAGTCTAATTTAAAATAAACTAAATTACTTGTTATGATGTCCACTATCTGCCAGTGAAAATACCGTGAAAATCGGTCCAACCGTTTTGTAGATAGCATTGCTGACGAAGTCGCGGTTAACAGCTAGTCTAATTTAGAGTAACTTTAGTCACCCGCTATAACATCAGCTATGTGCCAGTAGAATTCTCGTCAAAATCGGTTCAGCCGTTTCGGAGATTACGAGGAACACACAGACAGACACACCGACAAATTAAAAAAAAATCCATTGTTGTTAGCAGTAGTTTACTTTCATACCTTATCATTAAAGATTTGTTATTTTGATATTACATATCGACACTTCATTTTTATTATATGTATGTATGTATGTATGATATACTAACGTATCTTTCAAATTACTTTTATGGTACGGTATTATATTTTAATGAATTCAAACATAAATGACAGATTGTTTTTCTGTTTATTAACTGATGTTTACGGATAAATAATAATTAAATTATATATAGCTATAAATCATTTCAAATTACTATGATAATTACGCCCCGTACCATTTAAATAAGACTAGTAACAGAAGAATAAACTTACGCGATCATTTTAAGTTGATAACCGCGAGTGGAATACGTGCCTTACATTTGGCAGATAATCAAATACGGTTACCAATTTGCGGTGACGTAGTACCTACGTAACTAGTTTCCAGCAGTTGGACACATGGCATGTGTACAGTAAGCTTTACTAATATTTGGATAGATTTGACAAGCTTTTATTGATTTGACTTTAGGATGTTTACTCTATATATCAAAATTATCTTATTTCAAACTCATTGGCTTGAATTGTGTAAATCTATACTAATATTATAAAGGATATGGAGGGCTTGTTTGTTTGGACGTCCTAATCTCAGGAACTACTAGTCCGAAAATTATTTCATCGTTCGATAGCTCATCTATCGAGAAACATTACGGTAAGACCAATAGGAGCGGAGCAGCAATGAAGAATGTTTCAAAATCGGGATTTTTTCCTTTTAAGACATTTCGCTGCGGTAGCCCAAAGGTAGGTGGTAAACGATTACTGGTTTCAAAATGGATGTCAAGGCACGCCCGGGGTAGTACCACCCTCTCACAGAAAACCGACGTGAAGTAACAGTGCTTGCATTGTTGCGTTTCGTTCGATCAGTGAAAGCGCTGGAGGACCACTCCCCCCTCCTTCCCACTTCCCAACCCCTCTCCCCCTGGCTGGCAACGCACTGGTGACTCTCCCAATGTTGCTAGTATCTATGGACGGTGCTGATCACTTACCATCAGGTGACCCGCCTGTTCGTTTGCGCCCTATAATATAAAAAAAAACTATTCCACGCTGACGAAGTCACGAGTAGAAGCTAGTTTAGAATGAAATGACGTCAGCTTTATGTATACACATCTGTATACTCATCAAGTTTTATTCTTTTTCTTTACTTAAATATAGCGATGATGGCTCAGTGGATAGGCTATTTGGGCACCGCTTCGATTGATGTACGTTCAAATCCTGACGAATGAAGTAAGAAAAACTCATGATGAAACCCTAATATGATCGTAGGGTTTTTCCTAAACCCGCCTGGCTAGATACGTCCCTTACGTTGAAAATCTGTCAGCAAGCACTTATGGGTCTATTCTCACAGCTGCATTTGAGAGTCAGTCTCTCTAGGTATATCGTGTTCATTGGGTAGAAGCACTGCAGAAGCTGTTCCTACCCACCCAGATGCATGGTGCATTAATGGTGGTAGAGCCACGCTGAAACTATTACTGGTTTCAGTATGAATGGGTCAGCTCGTCCGGGGTAGTACCACCCTCTCATAGAAAACCCACATGAAGTAACAGTGCTTGCATTGCTGCGTTTCGTTTGGTCAGTGAGAGCGCCGGAGGCCCACCTCCCCTCCCCTCTCCTCTCTCCTCTCCCTCTCCCTCCCTTAACCCTTCCCCCCAAAGGGTGGCAACGCACTTACAACTCCTCTGGTGTTGTTAGTGTCCATGGACGGTGGTGATCACTTAACATCAGGTGACCCACATGTTCGTTTGCTACCAATGACATAAAAAAAAAAAAAAATGGTGCAAGAAGAACACCGAGAGGTTTTAATCAGTACAAATCTGACATTCTCACCTATGCTGCCTAGGTAGAACTCCAAGAGGGTTCACCCGCGAGAAACAAAAAGAGGTATATCGTGTTTGACATCTCACCAAATTCTCATTTAACATCAGGGTCAGACTGTGGTGATATTCTAAAACTTAAAAAGTAATATAAAAAACCATAAATTATACAGATTTGTGAAATGATTTTTATTTATGTTTTTTTTGTAATACAGTAAAATATGTTACATATTTTTTTTATTCTAGATATATTTCCAAATACCATTTCCTTAGTTTCTAGTCGCGATAGTATTTATGTTTAAACGTTTGTAAGATATTGTGGAACGAATGGCTTTCCTGTAGCGTAAATATTCTTAAATGTGAATCATTGCAAATATATTCGGAGCCGGTTCCTTTTGCAGGCGCATAAATTGCATGGCTGATTTCATCTTTACCTACTCAGTACTGTAGTTTATAGCACAACTTATCCTTAGTCACATGGAGGAATGTTTTATATAAACTTTCTACCACAATACTTAACATAAAATTCTTTTAGATTTTATGAATAGATCTTCAAAACGAAAACTTTTACTTGAGACACCTCCAAGCACCACCAAGCCAACCTCACCTGCACGTGGTGCACCCTGCTGAATAACGAACGAAGCAGTGGCGAAAGCGAAGTGGTAAGGGTTTACAGCCTGACTGGGGCGCAACCACCATGTAAATGGCGAAAAAGCACATCATAGTGAATCGCTTCTGCGGTTCGCGTTTCGGGATCAGCCTGTGCATATCCAGCTTTTTGCAGGCCGGTATGACAGCGGCGACCGGCGATGGGCAGTGTGTCACTCGGTGGTCGCCATTGTTTTTGGATTGTACTGTGCTTACCATCAGGCACAGTGCAGTCATTTTGCGTGCTACTATAAAAAAAAGACATGAAATGTAACAAAGAATTAATAGATAAATAAAAAATAAATATAAGTAATATTCATATGTGTAATATTAGTTAGGATAAAACAACCTGAATTATTCATATTTTTATGTATTCTACAATTAGGTTTACAAAAATTGTTTTACGAAAACATTCCTTAACGAAAACTTTATAAGGCAAAAATGTTTTTTTTTTAGTAGGAAAAAAAACAAAAGATTATTTAATATAAAGTCTGTGTTTTATAAAAAATGGAGTAAATTACTCACGTCTTACGTTTCGTGTTTCGGGAATCCTTTCTACTCCATTTATTACCAATAATATTGAGGTTGCCCGTGTAATGTAAAAGGGAAAATGTACCTACTGAGTCTCTTGTTTATTACCTACTGGAAAGTATTACACATGAAATTAAGTAGTAAGTAACAATACCGAAGAAGTGAATTTTATTTTAAGTTCAGTTTGTCTTGTTTAAGTTTTTAGATTAATTTAGAAATATATTCGCAAATACGGTAATTGAAACTATTGAAATTATAGTTTAAGTTAATAAGTCATTAATATTATATAAATCTAGACGAAACGAAATTCGTATATTTGTTTTTGAGGTGAAAACTTCTTTTGCCGCGTTGAGTGATTTTTGGTAGGGAAAGAACTTATGTGTTCTCATCACGTCACCGACATACTCGTGACGGTTGCGTTTGCGTCAGACTAGTGATGCATAGTATAGCGATACGTTTGGCTTAGTTAAAATACGATTACCTTCTCTGTTGTATTTTATTATAAAAACGAATAAAATTTTGTGGTTTTTTTAAACTTCAAAGGCTTGAGCATCTAACCACAATCTCACTTTGATGTTAAATGACGATATAGTCTAAGTTGGTAAACACACTAAATCTATAGGGTAACTGGTTCCCAAGCGAAGCTGCTAAGATAAACCTATAGTAAGTACCTGACGACAACTTTTCAACTTGCGGATAGTAGCTTAGAAAAAGCCCTTCAACCATGCCATGGTTTTATCACGATATATTCTTCTTTTTTTTCTATATCATAGGAGGCAAACGAACTGGTGTGTTTAGGGGGAGGGGGAGGGAGAGGGAAAAGGGGAAGGGAAGTGGGCCTCCAGCGCTCTCACTGACCGAACGAATGACAACAATGCAAGCACTGTTACTTTATGTCGGTTTTCTGTGAGAGGGTGGTACAACCCCGAGTGAGGCGGCTCATTCATACTGAAACCAGTAATATCTTCAGCGTGGCTCTACCAACTACAAAACCTTCACTGAAAGTTCACATTCAAAAAGGATTCAAGCCTACGTTGATCGACGCGGTGTCCGTACACGCTCACCACTGAGCGATCATTATTTTAAAATACAAATCGATTCGTGTATATTTCAAGAAAAGTTTCGTATAAGATACTGATATGAAATTGTTAGTAAAATATATTCAGTCACACCATAGAACGTTTTTCAAAATATGAATTCTGTACCTCATTTGTACTAGAATGGTAAGTTATATGTAATAGGAAACAGAGTACAATGCAGATACAACAACGACCCCTAATAGAGCAGCAATTCATAGTCGGTCGTCGCTGTCAAGCTGGCCTATATGCTTCTCAGTAACAGGAAGTACTACGAAATCAGATTTTCACGTACTGACTAACACTGGTGGCCAGACAACTGCACCGCGTTTTTTAAACAAACACTTAAGTGATTCAATAGTATGGCAACAAGCTCGAGGGCACCAAAATGACCGAACCTCGGCTTGGGTTTTTGCCTTAAACGCAACATCACAATTTAATATAAACTACCAAGCTAGCTAGCTAGCCAATCGTACATACAAGCGTTAGTGAGACATATCTAGTAGCGGCAGCATCATATTATGACAATTTAGATAAGATTTAGATAAGAAGAATTTAGATAAATCAAAATCAAAATTTAAAAAATAAGGGGAAAAAAAATAAAAACCCTTCCACTATATGTGTATCTACGGTATGTGTGTACACTTATGCGGGGTGATCTGTGTTGTGTGTGTTGAGCCAGTGAATACAATGACACTGTATCGCGCTAGCAGCATGCTCGGGGGCTCTACTCCTGGGAATCGCACCTAGGCTTGAGACGTTGCTAAACGGGGTCACCTTCCGAGAGTACGGGAGCGAAACTCCCCGCCAAATCACGATGGCTTGATCTGTGGTTAGAGCAGTACAGATATGCAGATTAATACCACCTCGCTTAAATACTGAATGTATATTGTCTGATCCTGGAACTCGACACGCACAAGTTATTGCTGACGTATGGTGATGACGATCCAGTCGGCTACGTTACCGGTCTGTCATACTAAATAACTGGGTGTATTATATATTGATAAAAACAGGCATCTTTATATAGTTAGTATATTTCCCCACGCCCGTTATAAATCTATATAAATAATTAAAAATAAAGTGTCTGTGTGTAATCTCAAACAGATTTTTACTACATGTATATCAAGGTATATACCGAAAAGCCAATTTTTAAATTTTATGTCTATCATTTTGTTCCGGCTTATCTTCGAAGTGATTAGACCGATTTTGACAAGATTTTCATTGGCAGATAGCTGTTGTTGTAAAGAGTAACTTAGACATTTTAGAAACATGACAGTGTCGCACGCGCACCTTTATGCTATACAAAATGATTTATGCTAAATTTCAAATTAGGCAAATTGACATACACTTTTTACTTATGCATTCAGTCACTTAAACCACGAAAATTGTAAAGCAATCATAAGTATATTTTCATACTATTTAACACACCCTTCAAAAAAGTAAAATAAATAAGACTTTAACGAATTTTAAGAAATATTTGAGAGCCCTTAAGAAATTTTCAATTAAGTAATTAACGTTTGTTCCAAGAAGGCTTTCAAGTTAACTTCGAGAGTTGCTTTTACAAGTTGTTTACACTGAACATTTAATTGTAATAAAACAACAACAATAAAATTGAAATGTAAACAATAACTATGCTCAGTAATTAATTTCCATTTTCATCTATTCTTCAAAATTAACTAAACAATACATTTAATGTTTTTGGTATGAAATCTTTTTGAAGTGAAACTTCTTTAGACGCATGAGGGTAAAATTTTTACAGACATAACGTCACGCATGTATGCAACGGAAGTGACGTCATTTGCAGTAAACGCAGATTTTTCATCTATTTTTCAAGTCTCGGAAATCTAAAGTTTTAGATTTGTATAAATATAAACAAGACTTATAAATTAGTTCGCCAAAAAAGTTTCACTTATGACATATGTAATTTGTACGCACGCACTTATTTTTTAATAGATTATAGGCGAGCGTTTCATAGTCCATAGTCTTCACACTTCGGAACACACTAACATATGTTTGGGGACAGATTTTCAATTTAATAGTGGTAGCGAGCCAGGCGGACTTTCACCACGACTTGTTTCACGAAACGTTACAACTCAATTCCAAGGATTCGAACTTACGTAGATCGACACGTTATCAACTAACTTATCATGGCTTCAAATACTTATTATATACATATGAAATTCTCAATCATTTTTATAGTAAGTATAAAAATAAAGCAGAGATAACTTAAAATCCATATAGGATCTCTAAAAATAGTTATGACAAAATGACAAATTAAAAAACCATAACCCTTCTTTTGGCTTCGTCGTAGTCAGGTTATTATAAAAGATACCCTCAATTTATGCAAATATTCAATTCCTGTGAAACAATACTATTTTCATGTGAATGAAATTGCAATCATCAGCTATCGTTATTAATATTATAAATTCGCACATAGTTGATATTTACACGTAGTTGGCACTTGAAAACATCTAAAATATTCCAATTTGAAAGATGCAAAATAATGAACGACCTTTAATGAACGTAGAAAAGAATAGGATGATGCGAGATTGTTTAAAAATAAATCAATTTTTGCGCTTTTGTCATATCATGAACGACCCCTAAAATATTTTTACAAAGCCGATCTTTGCAGAGCGGTCTCAAAATATGATAAACTATAATATTACAATAAAATCGTTTTCTAACTTATCATCCAATTAGATAACTTCCGTAAACAAGCACCCAAAGAAACACCAAATGTAATTTCCTTAACAGCGCTCAGTAATATATTGTATTTAATTATTATTATTATTACCCTATTGTATTATACATTATGCGTGTGGAGCAGATCCGAATTTAATTTGAATACGGCAAGTAATTAAACACGCGTCTTTGACGTGTTTGGATCAGAGAGAAATAAACAACGTCCAATTTGGTATGTATACGTCGCTATATATATCGGATGTCATAAAGCCTAAGGAAATATTTACTGCTATACAATAGATCTATAGGTTACTCGATATTTGAAATCTTTAATACTTCGTGGTATGATATAATGATTGACTCTATGGTATTTACTTTGCAGTGTTGCAATTGTTGTCTTATACAGTTGTAATAGCACTAATTGTTCGCTGAATTATTAGTGAAAACTAGTATTAATTTAAATGCGGTAGATTATTTTAGCCTTACGCTGTGTTATTCGGATCTGGCAGGTAAATGAATATGTATAATTATAGCTAATTATAGGTATACAAAGCGCGCATTTTACTAACATACAGGCTTACGTAATACTCCATTATAAATCCACGTATTAATATATTGTAGGTGGTAGAGCTACGCTGAAGCGTCGATTGGTTTCAACATAAATGGGTCGGGTCGCCCGGGCTACTACCACACGATCCACAGAAAACCGCCGTGAAGTAAGTGCTTGCATTGTTGCGTTTCGTTCGGTCAGTGAGAGCGCCGGAGGACCACCTCTCTCACTCCCCCTTCCCCCAAACACAGGCTGGCAACGCACTTGGTATTATCCCTTGTACTCCCTTGGTATTATTGGCGCCTATGTACGGTGGTTATCACCTAACATCAGGTGACTCACCTGTTCGTTTGCCTCCTATGACATAATAAAATATAAGTTAATTGCAATATGAGAGTAATATTATATTATTAGAAAACAAGACATAGGACATTTAATTATTTAACATTGAGAACAACTTCATAGTATCTTCAAACAAAATGGAATATCAACTTACTAACTCATCAGATTGAGTGATACTAAAAAAGTAATAAACAAAACAGCGAATGTAATTTCGAAAAAAAAAACATCATCTCAAGTCAAACATTTGGAAAGAATAGTAAATATTTCTTTGTATATCAAAGAATACCCTTACACAAACGTATGCCCAATAAAGATAACAATATTAAGAAAACTTTCCCGAAGCTCTTCACAGCACTTCATACGCAACATTAAGCGCTCTTGCTAAATAAAGAAGAAAAAAAAAACATTTCCATCGGTGAATACGACCAGTCAAATACTTCGTGACGTGACACATAAGAGTCACAAAGTTGTGCGAAACTTCGCAATACACTTACGAGGGTGAGCTGTCGTTTGACCTCGCTGCCGAGGCGCGCTCCGCCAAATGCGATGTGTGAGGACTTACTTCCTTACCCCGGACGAAGTTTGTATCTAGCTTTAAAGTTAATTAAGCATCTGACTCTAGAGAGTTTGCCTTGTATTGTTAAATACGTAGCGTCTGGCACTACATTGTCAGTTATATTGTATGAATGAATATTGCATTTTCTGGTTTGTGTACTGGTGAGCTTAATGTCTCGAGGAATTTTCTTGCAGCTAGCCTAGCGTTATTGTGGGAAAAATATTATTGAAGTTCAGTGTTTTTTTAATTTATATGCATATTAATGGATAAACAAGTAGAAGAACATTGCCTGTTACTCAATAGTACCTGGACGACAGCATGGACTGGACCAAAACATTTTTAAATTAAAATAAACTGTTAGGTTTGCGTCACAAAATTAGCATGTTATATAAAAAAAAAACAAAATATTAAAAAAGATATCTCTCTTTTGCTCTCACTCGGATTTGAACTGGGGTTAGACGGATTTTCGAAGTAGCCGATTTCCATTTGAGCTACTTTTGCTTTGAAAGTGGCGGCGAATATTACCTTTATATTCTAGCTATATTTCTTCATTGCCTGATATTAATTTCTATAAACGAAATCTAGCTAGATCGATTTATCGTCCCCGAAACCACCTAAATACTAAGTTTCACGGAAATCGCTGACGCCGTTTCCGAGATCCTGAATATATAACAATATAAAAATATACAAGAATTGCTCGTTTAAAGGTATAGATATAAAAATGAATGTTGGCATAAAATCCAAAATTTTTAACCAATCACCGTATGGTTGTCATGTATGACTTCTTTTATATATAGTTTAGCTCACTATTAAATATTTAACTTTGCAGCGTGTTAACTTGTATACCGTTCAACCGATAGCCCGAATTAGATATTAAATTTGAACATGGCGAATAGTTACACAACATAACTTTCATTGAAACAAATAATAATTACAGCAAATAATAGCAAAAGCATACGAAGCCACGAAGAGTTGGTATAATTATAATAACAATAATAAGGAAATACCGAATGTTAAAGTTACAAACAACAACGATAAATCTTAGTGAAAGACATTTATCAACTATATAGTTAGCAAAGGCGAAAGTGACCAAAGAGGAAGCCGTACAATAAAGCATAAAATATAGCGGACAAATGTAAAAAATTACAGACAAACCACACAAAAATCATTCAAGTTAACAGCGTACAACGATTTGCACTCCACGAGCTCGTGACCTGTGACTCGTCCATTTTTCCCGCTTGCAACGACAGGCTAGGCCTCGGTGAAAACACGCAGAAATGTGGAAAAAGAAAGCCAAGTACACTCGCTCCGGTGATATTGAAAACGATCCGAGTACCAACATTTTTGGAATTGTTCCCGGCAACACAATTCGTGCGGTAACTGAAATTTGTGTTATTCAGGAGCAATGTTTAATGAACCAAACATTTTTTTAGTGAAATAACCGACGTTACGTGTAAGTTTTATCTAACACTAACAGAAGCTCAAATTAAGTGATGACAGAGAGATTTTCCTTTTAGCAACCATTGTGCAAACGTTTCTCTTACCGAGGATGATAGGTATTCTGGTTTTCTTCCTATCATATTAGTGTTCTATTTCTATAAGATTATTTTAATGTAGTAAATTTTTAATGTAGTAATAATTAAATTATTGTAGAAGCATGCCGTGGTTCTCAGTAAATATGACTACATTTATAATGTGTTACAATAGTTCTACTTTTTTTTTATATACTAACTAATGTATTGTCATGTTGACGATCCTAAAATAAATAAATAAAATAAAATAAATAAATAAATAAACTTAAAAAAAAGCACATCTAGGTTCAATGAACATCATTAACGGGACGCTTTTCAAGGTTAGTCATTACGTAACTGCTTATACCGCACGATCGAACAACGGGAAGCGGAGCGTGGGTCGAGGTGCGGGGCGCGGGCGGGATTATGCGGCATAGTGCGATTCATCGCTTTCCTTATTATTACACCAGTCCGTTTTTGCGTAAATCACCTGATGTTGAGTCTGTATCAGTTTTATTTTTCTCTAGATAATTAGGTGAAATACTAAGCACTTATTTTTTAATTTAATTTAGAACATGAATCGACTAATGATTATCCTGTATAAATATTGCTGGCAACTAACCAGTCGCGCTGTATAAACTTTTCATGTTACATCTAGACAATGTATGATTTCATCCTTACATCCTTACTAATCGTTTCATAGTAGTATATTATTTCATTGTAATTATTAAGGTTCTTCGGAGAACTGTTGAAAAATAAATTATCATTAATTGTTACATATATATATATATATATATATATACATTTCAAATTAATATGCAATTTAATAATAACATATCGAATTTAAACGAAATTTTATATCCGTAAGAATTGGTAAGAGTCAGATTCTATATATATATATTATATATACTACTATGACACTACATATTATATATATTTGTTTTTACAAAATTAATTAACTACAATCAAACTTAATAAGTAATTTTGCAGCTTACTTTATTTTTGTAATGTCTTCAACGTTGCATTACAATAACTTGGATAACTGTCGTCATGTGCTTATTCAATATTTATTTCAATTTATCAGCACTTTTAAAGACATATTATTTTCCTTTCTTTAAGGAGTTTTGAAGCACTAATAAAATATATAAGCGCACTTTTGCATGTTACTTTAATATCTATACCAATATTATAAAGCTGAACAATTTGTTTGATTGAATTTGTTTGAACGCGTTAATCTTAGGAACTACTGCTCTGATTTGAAAAAAATCATTGCTATATTGCTCATTTGTTGAGGAAGGCTATAGGCTATATATCTTTATGCTAAGACCAATAGGAGCGGAATGCCAATGAAGAATGATTCAAAATCGGTATCTTTTTTATCTTTTGAGAGCTTCCGCTGCGTGCTATCGTTAGTCCAAAATAACTACGCGGACGAAGTCGTGGGCAGAAGCTACTTATTTGATATACAGAATAGGATATATTCCACACCTAGCTCTCAATTATTTTAATTAAAGTTTCGATACTCCAAAAATAAAAATAAATGTGTGCTCACTAATATGGACGGTAATAGCGAACCGTGGTGCGGATTATATGCTCTGAACTGCCACCCTTCGCGTAGCTAACGGTCTTAATATAGCCGAGTCGTTTCGAATAATTTACGTTTTGATAACAGCAAAGAAAATATCCGATGTTAAAAGCGCGTTTTTACATAATTTCGCGTTTCACCTCCATTTAGATGAGGTCACGCTCACTGAACCTAAATCTACCTCGAATAAGTTAAAAGCTTTAACGCGTGGTGACTTAAAGGAAATTGCTGAGAACAGTTTGTTCGCGACTTAGTTTTAATGTTCCCCGTTTTTTTTTCGTCACTTTTATTTTCGCTATTATTTTCTAAACGATATGTAAATGTGAAAATATTCTGAACAATAAAGTCCTTCAGAATTATTTTATCTCACAACATTAAGTACCTATTAAAACGACCATCCTTGGACACAAAGAGCCGATGACCGCGTCTGTTCTTAGAAATTATTATTACTCTTACCAAATACACTACGATTTTCTAATCTTTTATATTTAAAGCTTATATAATTAAAATAGAACGAATTTACTTCTAGGACTTAACATCGTATGTGCTTAAATCGACTTCATTACATAATATAAAACAAAGTCCCCTGCCGCGTCTGTCTGCCTGTTCGCGATAAACTCAAAAACTACTGAACGGATTTTTATGCGGTTTTCAACAATGGATAAAGTGATTCTTGAGAAATACTAAATATATAATTTGCCTAGGTTTTTTTTTATAATCAGGGCGGGACAACGTCTGTCGGGCCCGCTAGTATATGAATAGGATATAGTTTTGTCTATACCATTATTTTTTTCCTAATTTTGTTACATATACATATTATAAAGGTCACAATCAACAGTATGACTTATTTTTGCTTGTCTGTTTGTGTATATTCGACTATCCTATTAATATTATAAGCAATTATTTTGTGAGAATAGATTGATATTTTCTTTTACGCAAAAATTAGTGACCGGATTTTGAAGAAACTTTACAAAAATATAGTTTATACATCATAATAGAACATTCACAGTATTTAAGTTAATCAAAATATAGTGATATCTAAGCTGCCATATCTAAGCCATCTTGACGTCTGCTATATACCATTGTGGTAACTGTTTAAAGTTTAACATCTCTTCTTTCAAAAAAGTATGGGAACAATACATATAAACTTAACTAACTTAACTTAACTTTACTTATAACTTCCTACTAAGCTTCCGAGATCTAATAAATACGTTTCATTTTATATTTCTCATTCATGTACTAATTTAGGCTTTTACTCTCCAGTCAACAGAATATCTAGGTCATATTACTCACTCCATAAAACATGCGACATTTTCTCAACTAAACGAAATCATTTCAAAACAACGATAGAGACATATCAGTCTCTTCACAAGACACAGTTATAATTTTATTTTTTTTCAGTATTTCCTATATATCTCTTTCTGTTTCAATCTTCTTGTTTTTGTATTATCATGTATTTTTTATATGTAAAATAGTTTAATCTTTTGTTTTATTAATAATTAATTTATTGTTGGAGCATGCCGTGGTTGTCTGTAAATATGACTACATTTATAATGTGTTACAATAGTTCTACTTTTTTTTTTATATACTAACTAATGTATTGTCATGTTGACGATCCTAAAATAAATAAATAAAATAAAATAAATAAATAAATAAACTTAAAAAAAAGCACATCTAGGTTCAATGAACATCATTAACGGGACGCTTTTCAAGGTTAGTCATTACGTAACTGCTTATACCGCACGATCGAACAAAGGGAAGCGGAGCGTGGGTCGAGGTGCGGGGCGCGGGCGGGATTGCGCGGTATAGTGCGATTCATCGCTTTCCTTATTATTACACCAGTCCGTTTTTGCGTAAATCATCTGATGGTGAGTCTGTATCAGTTTTATTTATCTCTAGATAATTAGGTAAAATACTAAGCACTTTTTTTTATTTGATTTAGAACATGAATCGACTAATGATTATCCTGTATAAATATTGCTGGCAACTAACCAGTCGCGCTGTATAAACTTTTCAAGTTACATCTAGACAATGTATGATTTCATCCTTACGTCCTTACTAATCGTTATTAGTATCAGAAATGCGAATGTATGTTTGTTGATATGCTTTCACTCCTCAACTACTCAACCGATTGTCATAAAATTTCGCATACACATTATCGAGGGTATAGATAAAGACATGAGGTATCTTATCCAGAAAAAAATTGTAATAAATCAACATTAACGCTAGAGAATCCGCTAACAAAACCTAGTCATTTATAAAGATACAAACTCGGGTCGTGGGCGATTGCTAGTTTGAATAGAATTAAGAAATAATTTAATTATATTTTTTATTCTAAACTGACTATGATTAAATTTAATATACCGAGATTATATGTCATATTTAGAAAGTATTAAAATATTAATAATAGCATATTTAGTATTTCAATGTAATGTTATTGACTTCGTCCAGTACCGCTAAGGCACAGGAGACTGCAAAGCCACCGGAACATAAACAATAGCGTCACCATATTAGATATATCAATTCTTTACATAAATCAGAACAATTATATAGAATTGATGTATTACCTAAATAAAGATAATTTGATCGTTATTAGTACTTTTGTGTTATTAAATTATTTATTTATTTAAATTAATTTGAGTAAAAAGTAATTGTTTTGACTTCCACAGCTTGTCACATATAAGGGCAAGATTTCGTTGATCTGCACGCACTCCTATGTGGAAGTTATTGTGAGGCGAATCTCTTCCCGGATAAGTAGTCACAGTGCCTGCAGAGTGTTTGTTATTGGTTTCTCCGACCGACTGACTATACGTATTTTATAAAAATTTAAATAAAAAAAAATACTATATAAAAACGCGTATATAGTTCCAGGCACAAGTAATAAATAATAAATAAACTTTAAATATATAACTTCTATATGAATAACAATTCAAATTTACGATCCTATATACAATTACATAAAATCGAACATCGGTTACGTATTTCGATTCTGGTAATTGACCTACCGAATCCAATAGCCTATATGGTACATTCACATCAATGTTAACGATATATAATCTACTTGGAATAGGGTGCGCCACACGATAGCACGAAAAGCCGAGTGTTAGATAAGAATTTACGTTGCAATTAGTACACTGAACATGCACATTTGGTATTCGTTAAATCTATACGAACGTGTACTTAAAACTCACAGAACTGAGTAAAATTCTTAATGAACTCTACATTGTCAGATTCATTTTAGTGTATGATCACAATCTCGTTTGGTAATATATGAAAATTAGTCCTAAAACACGGTCATTTTTATAATAACTATCGCCCGCGGCTCCGCACGCGTTTTTTTAAATGTATTAAAAAAATGTCAAATTGTGAGTAGGTGTACATTATACTTTGGGGTGTAAGGGGTGTCGAATAATATCTAAGACTTGAGACACTCAAGCCAACCTCACCTGCACGTGGTGCACCCTGCTGAATAACAAACAAGGCAATGGCGATAGCGGGGTGGTAGGGTTTTACAGCCTGACTGGGTCGCATCTACTATGTATATGGCGAAAAAGCCCGGCATAGTGATTCGCTTCTGCGGGTCGCATTTCAGGATCAGCCTGTGCATATCCAGCTTTTCGCAGGCCGGCGATGGATAGTGTGTCACTCGGTGGTCGCCATTGTTTGTGGATTGTACTGTGCTTACCATCAGGCACAATGCCGCCATTTTGCCGTGCTACAATAAAAAAAAAATGCTCTTTCAAAAACATTTGTAAGTACGACACGCACGCCACCTACTGTAACATGTAACGTGTAAATTAGATATGTGAATACTAACAGTGTGTACAATGGGATGGGATTTACAATACGCAACTTACCCGGAACTTTATCCTACTATATTCCTCAGTGCTAACTTACAGTATATAAGAAAGTAATGAAAATTTTAAGGTTTACAATATCGAACAATATTTGCAATTTGAACAATATATTTCTTTTATTATATAAAATAGATATAATATGCCCGATATTGTCGATATAATTAAGTAATTCTTATACGTTGCTATAATCAATGAGCTACATAGGCGCAAACACGGTAAATAATAATGAATGACCGCCAAATTGACCAAAAAGATAATATAATTCCTTCCTCGATAAATGAGCTATTTAACACTGAAATAATTTTTCAAATCGGACCAGTATTTCCCGAGATTGAGGCGTTCAATCAAACAAAGAAATAAACTCTTCATCTTTATATATTAGTACAGATAAAACCGAATTCAAAAAACTCTACTCTAAAAAATAAACCTATCAATATCTCCATCGTTATACGTTCCCTATTCCATTTTCAGGAGTTCACTGACTGAAGTACAAGGTTCACGGCTAATTACAATGATTCCCTTGAAAATATATCATCCTCAATAAAAAAGGATATTCCAAATCGATTTATATATCACGAAGCTCTAATATAATAAACGTTAAAGAGAATAGAGGCGAGATGAGCACCTTCGCCATTTTTGGAGTCGGAGTATAACTAAAGTACAAGCTTTGTGCAGGGCCTATACTGCTCGATACAGTCGTCATTAATAAAATGTATGGTTTATAGTACTATGGGCACACGAACAGACGAATCAGGTGACCCTGATGGTAAGTGATCACAGCCGTCAATAGACCAGAACTAGAAATAGAACAACACCAGGGGAGTCGCAAGAGCGTTACCAGCCTTGTAACTCGTTTCTTAAAGGTTTGACTCATAATGGTTTGACAACACCGCCGCTGTGAATCGATTCCACAGGGTCGAAGTACAAGTCAAAATGACCTTGAAAACCCCATCATGGAAGTCCTCCAAAATCTATACTAATATTATAAAGCTGAAGAGTTTGTTTGTTTGGTTGAACGCTAGGATCTCAGGAACTATCATTCCGATTTGAGGAAATTCTTCGGTTTTAAATAGCTCATTTATCGAGGAAGGCTATAGGCTATATATCATTACGCTAAGACCAATAGAAGCAGAGCACCAATGAAGAATATTTCAAAATCGGGCACTTTTTTCCTTTTGAGTGATTTCGTTAGTTGTAGTAATAATATTCGTCCAGTAGGACAGGCGAAGGAATTAATCCATACAGCCAATTCTGAGGTTGTCGATATAGGTATTTCTTATATATCCTTTAATCAATTTTCTTCCATGTCCAAGTTACAATAAAGGCATAAGCGCCAAATCTTCTATATAATATGTTGTACATTATTTTATCCATCATTATTATCTTCTTAGTCTTCATAATCATAAAACAAAATTGTTCAAATAAAGATTTCGTTAGCGTTAGTATTATATACGTTGCCATGGTAACGTGGTAAGTTTCTATCGCAAACATTTTCGAAGTTAATTTTGTTTTCCTATGCAAAAAGTTTATACTACTTTTATTTCTAATTTTTTATTTGTTCTCTATTACGTATTATAAAAATAAAGTTTGTGTATGTACAATTAAAATAACAACTTTTTGATGAATGTATATGGCTACAAATGTCGCCAAAAAAAAACTTTTTTTATACTTTGTCTATATTTTTATATTAGTATATTTTCTCTGATTGTTTGTTTGTTGCGGGTAATCTCCAAAACGGCTGGACCTATATTTACGGGAATTTTACTTTTTACTGCCAGATAGTCGAAATTATAGCGGTTGACATGTTCTATTTTATTTTTCCGCGGTTTCGTCCGCATGGCTATTTCCAAAATGGTTGGATCTATTTTCACGGGGTATTCACTGGTATTCACTGGTAGAAAATAATTTAGATTTTTTATTCGCCTTCGGCTGCAGTGGAATATCCGTAATGCTTAAACTGATTTTCACGGGACTTTCACTGG
>MU158883.1:454293-524113 GCA_015888305.1 Antheraea pernyi | reverse complement strand
CAAAAAGATGATATAATTCATATTACATACAGATGTATGACTTTCAATTATCTATATTCTTGGAGTGCAGTAGGGCACACGTCTCACGCAGTTGTAACATATTTTTGATCAATTTCACAAGTACGAATGCACAGGTAACAGTTACTCACTACATAGTGTATCAATTCAAATAAAAAAAGAACCATTAAAATCGGTTCACAATTGACGAAAATATCGGTTAACATACATAAAAAATATATATACAATCGAACATGGTAACCTCCTCCTTTTTCGAAGTCGGGTAAAAAAAGTCCTCTGTCAGCTTATCTGTTCACGATAAAGTCAAAAACTACCATTTTCATGCTGTTTTCACCAGTAGATAGAATGATAATTCATGGGGAAGGTTTAGGTATAATTTGTCAAAGTTTTCATTTTATTATCCGGGCGCGACAACGTCTTCCGCTTATAATTTTCATTACTTTCTTATATAGTGTTAGTGAGCACTGAGTTTGGTATATAGTAGGTTGAAGTTCCTGGTATGTTGCTGATGATAAATCCCATCCCATTTGATATACTATTAGTATTCATATATCTAATGTACACGTTACAGTTACGTTACGTTACAGTTGGCGTGCGTGTCGTAGTTACAAATGTTTTTGAAAAAGCTTTTCTGTAATGTACACACCCACTCTCAATTTTACATTTCTTTAATACATTTTTTAAACGCGCGTGCAGTCCTGCGGGTTCAGCTAGTATGTAATATATTTTCATCATTTTTTTGACAACCACTCTTCTAGATTATATACTGTCATTGTCGATTAAGTAATAATCTACAAGCATCAAGGTACAAGCATTTTGTGATTGTTTTAATACTAAGATGGTAACTCCCCGTGTGGGTTTGTGGCATCTCAGAATTCATGCTCCGTGATATTATTCCCTAACCCGATATTACGCACCCCTAACCAAACGATATTACGTCAAATACCACCAATATTCCAAAATATAATGTGAAATAACACAAAATTATGAATAGAATATAAAATGTCATGACACACTAACACCTCGCCAAAAACGCCTAAGCGATATTTTATTGTCACGTTTTTTTTTATCTATTAAATTATATTTAACCTGAGAATTCAATAATAAGATGTCTTGTCGTATTTCAAATTGAAACTTTCGGAAAGTAGATATGACTTACATTTTTATTCATACAAAAACAAAGAAATATGTATTAGTAATTGACGAGTAATGTACCCAATATTTACAACATTTAAATAATCGTACATATACTATATAATAAGCTACGTCAAAAATGTCTACGGACATAATAAGCAAGGTAACTACAGTATTGCACATTAAAACAAATTATAAGATTATATAAAGTATTAATTAGAAGATATTAGGTATTTAAAAGCTTATTGTTTTGTTGTTTGTTAATCATAATTACATAACATTTGTGATGAAGATGACAAATACAAAGAACCAAATTATCCCCAGTATTTATGTGGTAATAAAACGACTCGCATTGGCTTGGCTCCAGAAATCGCGATACTCTTTGCAGACATTTAATGTCCTAACATCGAACCTCCAATTGGGGACGAAACTTCACGGTTTACTGGCTTTCGAATCGTTGCGTTTTCTTCTTTCACTGATACGTGATAATTCGCATGTTTATACATATGAGTACGTATTCTCATTGCTGCAGTAAGTAATAATGTTTTTTTTTATATCATAGGAGGCAAACGAACAAGTAGGTCACCTGATGTTAAGTAATCACCACCATCCATAGACACTTTCAACACCAGTGGAGTCACAAGTGCGTTGCCATCCTGTGTTTGGGGGAAGGAGAGGATAGATGGGCCTCCGGCGCTCTCACTGAACGCAACAATACAAGCACTGTTACTTCACGTCGGTTTTCTATGAGAGGGTGGTACTACCCCGGGCGAGCCGACCCATTCATGCTGACACCAGTAATAGATTCAGTGTGGCTTTACCATATGTTCTTTAAATTTGACTTCAAAGTAGAATTTACCTAACTAAAAATAACACATATATTATTTTAATATTCACCTATATTTACAAATCAACTAGTTAACAAATGAACGTAATTAACGAAGAAAGTACGACCAAATCTTCCCTTTACAGTAATACTATTTAATTAAATAAAACAGCAACTGAACATTGGACCTTGTCCTGACAATTGCCTGACTATAGCAAAGAATAATTAACTAAGTAGGTGCAGGATTAATTTTTTAACTGACTATACGCTCTTCGACTGCCGGCCCTTCATAACATCACCAGACTTTTTTTGGGTGAACGCTAAAGCCGAAAAGTCATCTTGAGGGTGGCATATCCATAAGGGACTTCCCCACGTTAAAAAAAAAAAGTCAACAATCTCGATTGGGCAGTTACGTTAATACAACATCGCGGATCTGACTACGCTAAACTAGATAAAGTGTTTATGCAGGTATGGTTTAGCCAGACGGACATCTTGGCTAAATCAACTAATTTCGAAAGTAAGGAAAAAAGCCTTCCACCATATGTGTACCTACAGTGTGTATATGCACTATGTGATCACCCACCTAAATTGTGCGCATTGAGTTAGCCAGTAAAGATTTTCCGTGCCACTGTATCGCGCTATCAGCGTGTTTAATGGCTCCACTCTCCTAGGGATCGGACCTAGACTTGAGCCGCTACCGAGGGGGGCCGCGGTGTTTGTGCTGGAGCGAAATTCACCGCCAAACCACGCTGATGCTATCTGTGGATATGCGGACGTGAGCAAGCGAGATACTGCTCCCACTCTACCCGACACAGTATTTACCCCCACCACTTTTCTTCAAACAAAAATCTTGCGGGTCAGAATTTCAAAGCCCTCTCATAAGTGGTTTCACTTCAAAATGCCAACACAAACAAATATACAAACTAAAATATAACCAGAAACTGCAATTTAGATAATGACAACTCGTCTGCCGAGCATTATTACTATTATTATGTTTAGTACTTCTAAATCGGTTAACCGATCTTGATATTGACCAGATACGTTTACATAATACTAGCTTTTACTTGCGGCTTCGCTCGCCTTAGTATAGATTTCACCTTTCCATCGGAAATAGTACATTTCTTTCTATATAGGTACTATATATTCCTCTATTATGTTTCTGTACACTTTATAATGTGTGTGAAATTGTATAATGGTCGGTTGAGTATTTAAAGGCTGAAAGTGTAACAAACAAACAAAATCACTTTTACATTTATAATATTACAATTACGATTACAATTAGTTACAATTTACTCCAAATTAAGATCAACGTTACAATAAAATATCTTTGAACATGGTGACAATATAGAATCTGTAAATGCAAGCCAGAGTTCCCAGTCGCTAATTTCAGTCACAAAGTAAAAATCCCTGTGAAAGAATACACTAAATCATCTTGAATATTATTATCTATAACATTTTAAAGTTTTTTCAATAAATTGTATGTAACTTTTAGTTTACATAAACATGATTATGGGTTATTGATAAACTAAGATTATGGGGCTAGGGAAAGGATCGCGCGTTCGGACAGTCCAAACAAAGGGAAGAAGGATGCCGTTCCATGATAGCATTTCACATGCTATAGTGGCAATATCCAGACGCACCGATACCCGTGTCTACTGTACCGAGACATGTCTGACGACGGGGTTAGTAGGTTCATCCATCGCGCCGTGAACGTTCCGGCGCGGGACATTGTGGATTATAACCTAAACATGGTGATAAAGGATCCAAATGCAACCGCCATAAAGACAATAACCTTATTAAAAAATCCGTCCTAAAATAGCTAATAGTTAAGTAAAATAAAAATAAGTGGGTATAACCGTCACATGCGATCGAAGTAAAAATTATTTGGGGTTATAAAAGTAGCTGATAAATGGCACTACAGATAATGAAGCTTTAATTTAATTTGTTACTTACTTATACTAAAACCAGATGGCAGCACGGTCGTGCGACCATATATGCACAATTTATTCTATTGGATAATTTTTATTATTACTCAATTTAATATTTTTTATTAATCTATTTTTATTAAAAAAATTTGTTTTGTTTATAAACTATTTATTGACAAAATCAAAAATATTTAAAAACCAGATGGTACAGAAACAAGCCACCATATTGTCGTAACGAACTTCCGTTGCATTGTCGTCCAGTTATCACCTAGCCGTGCCTAAAGGAGTTTCATTTCATTTTTTTTAATCTCAATAGTTGCTCACATGTATGATTTTCGACGTGTATAATAAATTAAACGAAAGCAAAAACAAAAGGTGCGGACCAAGCAAATGTCTGCAGAATAGACAAAAACTATTGTTTATAGTAACATACTGAGAAAATAATACCAATTTTTATATCTAAAAAAATACTATCTGTTAGTAAGGCTATTCGATTAAACCACTTTAGTATTATACTCTCTCTCTCTTGAATTGTTAATTTAATGAATATACTTTAAAATTCAAAACGGGGTGCTGAAGAAGATGTTGAGCTTTTAATAATGATATTAATATGCCTTAACTGTTATCATATCGCGTTAAATATAATAATGTAATTAAGATTTGAGGGGTGAAATGGAATTTTTTCTCTTAACTTTTACAAAGATACGTTTATTTTACAACGTATAATCACTTTTTAATTTAATTATGTATATAGATACCTTTTCATTATGTTTTTACATTACATTTACTTACTTATTCTATAAAGAGAATTACAAACTAATCTTTTTTAAACCAAAACCTCTTTTAATATTACATTCTAATGTATTTATGCCTACTAATATAAATTTTAGATTATGACCTTCATACACTCTCCGTTTCATTTGATTCCTCTATATCTTAATGATTTTAACATTGTTGGAAAATGTTTTAACTCTGTATATAATTTTAGCGCAAAATCTTTCACAATTCAGGCTATCCGACTATCGAATGCTTTACCGGTTTCTATAAGATACACATATATATACCCCATAAATATTATCTTGTTTTTATTTAGGTATATTCATGTAATCTATATATTATTTATATTTTATCATGTATTTTATAAGCATGTTACAGTTACGTGCCACTAACTTAGGTGGTATTAACTAGATGTTGTTTTCTTACACACCCAGAATACCCCTGACTCTACTCCATTGAACAAATCCATACAAAGGTTGCCTGGCTGAAAGTGCTAATAGCAATAAGGCTGCCCATTGTACCAATAATAAAACCCGAAAGGTTATTGAAATGGATATATATAATTTGTGTACGATAAAGTTTAAATTAAATAAAATTAAAAATTATTTATTAATTAAGCATAAATGTTTAAAATGTTCGGGTGTCAATGTAACTTCAGACTAACATTATTGGAAATCATCATTACATAGTATAAAACAAAGTCCCCTCCCGCGTCTGTCTGTCTGTCTGTTCGCGATAAACTCAAAAACTACGGAACGGATAATCTTCAAACGGTTTTCATCAGTGGATAAAGTAGTTCATGGGGAACGTTTTAGTATATAAATTTGTCAAGGTTTTGTATAGATTAGTAGAAATATAATGATAATTGTTGGTCAAGTCGGAGAAATTCAAACGGCCTGGGAGATTTAATCGAAAACGCTGTCTAATCCTTTTGAGATATAACAATGTATGTTGGGTAAATGTAATAAGGTTTATTTTTGTATGTATAGATTAAAATAAAAGGAAATGACGTCCATTGAAAAATGTATTGACGACTTAATATTACAATGACAATGACATGATACATTTTTCTTTTTAGCCAGGTGTATATAATGAAACAACAGAGACAATATAGATCTACCAAAAATGTCTGTGATATATCTTTTAAGAATAGCCCACTATACTCATTATATGTATGTTCTAAAAAAAAGTGACATACAATTTTAAAGCTATATAGACGTATTGGGTTGGGTTTAAATATAACGATAATTGTTGGATATGTCGGAAAAAAGTCAAGCCGCCTAGCCTAGGAGTGTTCATCCAAAACGCTGCCTAATCCTTTTGAGATATAACAAAACAATTTATGTTGGGATATTCCCCTTTTATAGATCTACAAAGAAGTCTGTGAAGGCATTTTTTAGGGTAGCCCACTATACTCATTATATTTTCTAAAAAAAGGTGACGTACAATTTCAAAGCTTTTTAGACGGATACAGTATTAATAATTATCAACTTAAATACTTTAGCTGCATTAAGCATTTCATGCACATTCATATCTTTATTCTAATATATTAAAATCACGTGTCACGGTGTTTGTGTTCGAACTTCTCCGAAACGGCTAGACCAAATTTTATTGAGATTTTTAATGAATATTTGGTGTGTAATATGTGAATAGTTTGTAAAGTATATTTTATATCTCTAGGTGTTTAGGATTTTTTTGTATTTTCTGACATTTTTTTAATGTTGTGCTGTGTAGATGTGTTACATTGAACAAAACTTTTTTAATAAGTTACAAGAGAAATAAGTTACGCTTAACAGCCTTATTTTGAACATAATTGAAATGTATATATTTTGGGTATAAATGTATATAGTTTGTGTGCTATTATACTTTTGATCAATTTTGCGGGCATTTTCCTATATATACTCAACCTTTAATGAGTTTAACGAGAAAAATAATTATGAACTTATTACACAGGTCTACAAAAATAATAATTTTGTTTGGTGCCGCTAATTTTATGTTATAATTTGGTTAATTAGTCGGCAAGACGTCGTGGGAAGCTGTCAAATTCGCGAAGATACGTTCAGGTTTGTACCGATCGATCATAACCTAAAAAATGTATTTTATTATACTGAATGTCATTATAATCAATTAATCTCTTTTTTAAAATAAAAATATCGATATGACGTCGTCGAGAAAGTATTATGTAAATAATCCAAATTCATTTTGTTACATTTGTGGTGAATATGTGGTAAAAAAGTTTAGAAAACCTATAATAGATGCAGTGAAGAAGACATACGTTGATTACTTTAATATAGAGATAAAGGCTCTGGACAAACCGTGGGTTCCAAACATTGTGTGCAAGTTGTGTAATGAATATTTAAGACTGGGCAAACGGCAAACGTAATCATTTAAAGTATAGTGTGCCGATGATTTGGACAGAACCGAAAAATCACATTGATGACTGTTATTTTTGTGTTATAGAATTACATGGTATAAACAGAAGAAAAATGACATATCCTGATTTACCGAGTGCTAAAAGAGCTCGATTGTTTTCAGGTGACGTATGGTCTCCTATGAGTCGAGATCTTTCAGATCTATCAGATTTGTCGGACACAGAGATGATGGAAGTTTTTCTGATGAACGTGACAGTGAGTTTAAAAAGTGTCAACAGCACCTTCACTTTTTTCACAAGATGCTTTAAGCGATTTAATTAGAGACCTTGATCTTTCGAAAGAGCGATCTGAGCTACTAGCATCTAGACTCAAAGAAAGAAATTTGTTATCTCAAGGAATAACATACAAGGAATAAATAACATTTTATCGAGATCGCGAAAAAGAATTTCAGTAGAAAAGTATTATACGGGAATGTCCTGAAGACAACCATCGGAGAAAATGTAAAAAGAGGAGCTTCTAACCTGTAAAATATAGAGTAATCAAATGTATTTACTGAGGCGACCATATGACTGAAGCATATTCAAGAATACTTCGTACGTACTTTACAAGAATACTTTACCGCTACTCCGCGGCTGTAATGCGACATGCGATAGATGGACGAAACAATTTAAGGCGATGGAAAAAACGTTTCACTTTAATAACCAAACACACAGTATAACAAGTTAACACTGTTCGGAAATTGTTAGGGTCCTAATTGAATACGAATTTTTGATAAGAATAAAACACCAGAAAGATATTATAGGAAAATCAGTTCGTAATCGCAATCACTAAATTTACAAGTTGCAGTGTTATTTATGCAAATCCAGTGTAAAAGACAAAAATCATAAATTTGTGGTATATGAAATTCTTGATGGATTTTAATGACATTTTCTGTGTTATATTGCAGACAAATTAGTCAAAAATGCAAGCTAATGCACATCTTTGACATACAACTGCTCATATTCATATTTCTGACATATGCCAGGTGACTGTTGAAAGGTTAACACCCTTCAATAGTGGGTCGTCCATGGTCACATTTAACATATAAAATAATAGGATTAAAACTAATACTAATACACAACAAAGAGAACCTTAGAAAAAGTATGTTTTTAAAAGTATGGGAACGATACTTTAACCTTTAACTTTATAAAACATAAACCTACACAATATTATATTGCGATATAGAAAATAAGTCTCAAAAGTATCTAATAGAGTATTATTGTCAGGCCATGTGTTGTTTCGATATTTGATAAAATTTGTTTTTTCCAAAAACTGATGAGTATTGGAATTGTTGTATGCAGGGATGTAAATTTACGATTAGAATAATTAGTTTAGGCGTTTTTAGTTGCCATTCAATACTATATCTATACTAATATTGTGAAGACAGGTAAAGTTTGGATGTTCGGGGTAATAATCCTTGGTCCTACTGATCTGATATTAAAAATTATGTCTAAAACGTATGAGTAAAAGTAGAAAGGTGTATTATCTCTCAGTGCTAAAGATTACTTATTATTTTGGCAAATATTTATACTAATCACAATTAATGTAATTAAAATGGGCAACAATGCTATAATATGACGTGCGCCGCTTAAATGTTTTGAAACAAAGGAATAAAATTTGTAGCAAAAAAAATAATTTCCTTTAGCTATACAAAAAAATCCACTTATAAAAACAAATAGCAAAATAAAAATGGAGATTTCATGGAGATAAATTTTACTTTATACAGCATGTTAATTGATAAAGTTAGTCAGAAGATAATGCGAAATAAAAACTACAAGTTGGTTAAATTATTGCGTTGTCGCTGCCGCTGGGCTTATGAGAATAGTAAGTGGGGTATGGTTGTCAGTGGCACAGAAGCTATCCAGAGGTTACTGGGATGTGTTTAAGTGGGTCGCTGAACTGTTTGGTTACACAATTTAAAACGGTTGGTGTCGCTAGTCTAGGTTCTAGGTTTTTAAGATTTTTCGAGTTTGGAAATACAATAGAAAACAGTAGTAACTGATTTTACGCAGACAAAGTCGCGCGGGTCAGCTAGTTAAGCATAAATGTTTAAAATGTTCGGGTGTCAATGTAACTTCAGACTAACATTATTGGAAATATAATATAATTCGACCTCGTGAAAATGAGTTTATTATCCCGCGAGACCTACGTGTTTTACTGAGATTCACTGTGGGATGCCCTTTAATTGCTTTAATTTTAATTGTATACCATTTCATGTCTATAATCATTTCACTGATTATTTAAATAGCCTATATATTATCGAATCGAAAATCATTATTTGGAAGATACATAATCTATCAAAATTGTTTCAACCCTTTCAAATACTAACCCGGATAAACAAAACACTACAACTTTATTTACATGGATGTAGAGTGGCCAAGGTTAAAGCAAGATCATAGTTGAAAAACAGAACATTGTTGATTGCATTATCTCCAGTAGTTAGAGTTGAGATGTTAGAAAGTGTAAGGTTGTAAATGTAATATGCTGTGAGAAAAATAAAGTGATTGATTTATGAAGAAGTTATTTAAACTGAAGAGTATTTTCCTATTATTATACGCTATTAAAGTATCAGACCGCTGAATGTAAATTTATTCGATAAAATATTAGATACTAGCGGGCACGGCAGACTCTGTCTCGCCCTGATTATAAAAAAAATCTTGACAAATTATATACCAAACGTTCCTCATGAATTGCTTTATCCACTGGTGAAAGCCGCATGAAAATCCGTTCAGTAGTTTTTAAGTTTATTGCGAACAGACAGACGCGGTAGGGGACTTTATTTTATACTATATAATGATGATATATTATACTAGCTTTTGACCGTAGCTTCGTTCGCACTAATGTAATTTGACCTGTTCATTGGAAATAGTATTTTTCTAGATCAAAATAAAAATATCCTTTATTAAATTTAGGCCCTGAGAAGGCGTTTATCAACGTCAAAGCTACCACCTCTTTGTAAAACAGCCCAGTCATCGAGAAGAACCGGCAAGAAACTCGATCTGGTTTATCTTTTCATGTCATATATTTTTACAGGAACATAAATATTTACATTCGTTATTAGTGGTTGCACAGAGAGGGGCATCATTTCCAGACGTCACAATCGTTCACATATTAATCCACCCTATAATAGTCTTTAGATATTAAAACCCGCTTGACATGGTTCTTGAACTCACTATCAGTCAAATCGGTAATGTGTTTTGGGACTTTGTTATAAAACCTAACAATATTACCTAAAAAACTGTTTTTGGATTTAGTGAGCCTGAAGCAGATGAACAGTGCCATATGTTCTTTTGTGTGCGTTTGAAATTGAATGCAAAATATCAGTTGATCGGTTGAAATGTTAAGGCGTGAATACGTAACAAACAACATCACATTGGCATTTATAATATTAGTTAGAATTCTGAAAATCAGACCACAACCGATTAGAGAAAAGTGATCGTAACATTTTACTAATTTGATGAATAAACTCATATAAAACTAAATTAGTATTATGCTCATTAAGTTTTATCACAGCCACATAAATGCGTAATTGCTTGTGTAACGCCACCATTAACTGCAAACGACCCTTTATGGACTTAGTGTTATTCAAAATTACTTATATAGATCATAAATGTTTTGCAGCTAAATACTGCATTTTAACAATATCTATATCTATTACTAGCTTTGGCTCGCGACTTCGCTCGCGTTAAAGTACATTGCGCGCAATGTACATTGTATACTGTGCGGTTATCACGAGCGTTTTTTCTAGGTACGTCAGTTCTTTGAAATTAACTCTCAGCGGTGGCGTTTCCAAACCAATGTAACTTACAAACCTTCAAGAAATGAGTCTACTCTATTCAAAAGGACCGGTAACTGTGATACTCATCGTGTCATAGATATCCATAGCCGGCGGTAATGACTTACCATCAAGCGACCCCCAAATTCGTTTACCTCCAATCGTATTAAAAAAGTCGAGGCAGTTCTAGAAATTGCTGACAGAAGTGAAAAACTAAATCAACGGAATAACTGTGTTCTTTTTTGATTTTTTTTAAATTAATCATAGGCTGAATACTTAGTCTTCCTTGTGAGATAAAAATAAAATTATACATACACATAAGATGTGTAATATTTGTCTGAGCTAATCTTCAAAACGGATGAACCGATTTTAACAAGACTTCTACTGTCAGATACGGGACTTCAGAGCCCTTATCTTTAATAATATAATAAATACGAATATTTGTTTGTTTGTCACGCTTGCATATCTTAATTATCCGATCCTCATAAAATATAAGTCGAGATAAGGACATGGGGTATTTTTTAGTCAGAAAAGGTTCTATTCTCGAGGGTTAAGTGAAAACTACAATAACACTACAATAATAAGCCGCGGGAATATAGTATAAGCTACATATTATTCCGCTTTTACATAGAAGACAAACAAGAATAGTTACTTTTAACAAAAGTAACAATGAAAAAACTGAACACAACTCCCGACTAATGCAATCCATATACTTAGGTAATCCAAATTAAACAACATCCGATTGATATTATAAAAAGGTACAACAATTCCAACGCATTTCGAAATGCTTCTAAAAATACCTAGACGTATGGTATATGTAATAGTTTTCGATAAACATAAAAATAGAGCATATTTATTATTTCACTGGCTTCTGTCCGCGTGGAATAGTTACTTTGAGCTAACGCTAACACGCAGTGGAAGCTCTCAAAAGGAAAAAACACCCCGATTTTGAAACATTCTTCATTAGTGCTCCGCTCCTAATGGTCTTAGCGTGATGGTATATAGCCTATAGCCTTCCTCGATAAATGAGTTATCTAACACTGTAAGAACCTTTCAAATCGAACCAGTAGTACCTGAGATTAGCCTTCCTCGATAAATGAGTTATCTAACACTGTAAGAATCTTTCAAATCGAACCAGTAGTACCTGAGCTTAGTCTTCCTCGATAAATGACTTATCTAACACTGAAATAATCTTTCAAATCGAACCAGTAGTACCTGAGCTTAGTCTTCCTCGATAAATGACTTATCTAACACTGAAAGAATCTTTCAAATCGAACCTGTAGTACCTGAGCTTAGTCTTCCTCGATAAATGACTTATCTAACACTGAAAGAATCTTTCAAATTGAACTATTAGTACCTGAGCTTAGTCTTCCTAGATAAATGACATCTAACACTGTAAGAATCTTTCAAATCGAACCAGTAATACCTGAGATTAGCACGTTCAACCAAACAAACAAACCCTCCAGCATTATAATATTAGTATTTCATTTAAATTAGACTAGAAATCTACCTTAACGTTAAATATGCAAAATTTGTATTATAAAATGGGTGAAGTATAATAATATGTCGTATGGAATATTATATAAGGCAGTTTACGTTAGAAACTTTCAGCTACGAAGCAGTAATTCAGAGTTAGTGTCACATTATCGTTAGCATATTCAGAAAAACAGCTGCGGTTACCGTATTACCTGAGTATTAGAGCACACGAAAACATTGGAAAGAGAATTTAAAGCGTGCTTCAATAGGTTTCTATTCATAAGACCACCGACCTCGAACCGTAATAGACGACCTACTAATCGGCAAGAATAACTCGGTAAACTTTTATAACGAGTTTAACTCCCCAACTTGTTTTTTTTTTACAAAATAATTGCGTTAGCGGGCGTACTTTAGGGTCGATCGCTTATATCAACAAGTTTTATAAATTTTTTAGTAAACGTTTTGATTCGAACTCGTTAAATAATGTATTAATGCTGATTTACAAGTTATAATACTGAAAGTTTCATCAAAATCAGTTCAATAGTATTTGAGTGAAGAAGTAATAAAGAAACACCCATGCTCCTTTTTTTATCATAGGAGGCATACGAACAGCTAGGTCACCTGATGTTAAGTGATCACCACCGTCCATAGACACTACATACACCAAGGGAGTCGCCAGACTGTTTTAGGGGGGAAGGGGAATGGACGGGGGGTTAAGGGAGGAGGGCCTCCGGCAATCTCACTGACCGAACGAAACGCAACAATGCAAGCAGTGTTACTTCACGTCGGTTCTCTGTGGGGCAGGTGGTAGTACCCCGGGTGAATCAACCCATTCATGCTGAAACCCTTCTGCGAGGCTCTACCACCTCTTAAAACTCACACAAAAAAGCTCACAAACCCTCTCGCTATAATGTTATTACCATCAAAAACAGGACTATAGATTTTTTAACTTTATACATACATTTAGATAAAATTGAATTCCATTTGTTCGTTCAGACTAATCTCCGAAACGGTTGAATCGATTTTTACCAGACGTTTACTGGCAGATAAACGAGTTTTCAGAATATTATCTAAGATATATATCATTACGAAGTATCATAGAAACTAAGCAGGATTGATAAATAATCCAGATAAAAGGCATAATTCCAATAAAACAACGCAGGATTTTTACTGGCTAGTCTATATAAATAAATTGATAGAGGTTTGCCCTTGTCTGCACATCACTCAAAAACTATTAGATAAATTTCGATCTTTTTTTATTCTACTTCTTAGACACTTGGTCATTATCTAAAAAATTATGACGATATACAAAGTTACTAAAAATCTTAGAAACTACAATTTAATAAGCACTACAGGTATTCAACGATGTATGTTTTTTTCGTCGTGTAAAAGTGGGACAAGTGGTGTGGTGCTAATATTTTTGACTTATGCATAACAATGAAACCCCGATACATAGAATGTTAAGACAATAGGCAACGTAGACGAAATCGCTGGCATCAGCTAGTAATTCATTTTTTTTAATTAAGTCTTTGGCTCCTGTGGAAAATTCCCCAATTCTGACAGTGTCATGTAGATTTTTATCAAATCCAACGATGATAAATCAACAAAAGATATGAAGTTGATTTCAACTACCACCATATGACTGAAATAGAGGAAAAGAACAATTTACTATTGGGATTAGTAAGTTCCTAAACTTAGCTAGTATTTCATAAAAATGTTATGTTTTATTATTATTGTTATTAAAATAGCTACAACAATGATAAAGCAATAAGCGACCTTTAGAATATAGAAAGTTGTTCGAGGAAAAAATGACATGACATATAATGTAATGTATGATTGTTATGAAGCATTTGGGTAGAAAATGTTATTCGTCTACATTTTCGTATATCTTATATTGAAATACCGTGTCACACGGAATTGTGAACATTCGGTCTATGTTTTTATCATCATCCAGTTATATTTCCACTAGCTTTTGCTCGAGGCTTCGCTTGCGTCAATATAGATTTAATTTAACCCTTGAGGACAGTATATTTTTCTTGATAATAGATACCTTAAGCCTTTTAATATAGTTACTTTGACATTTATAATATTAGTAAAGATATATCTAATGTATATTGATAATTTATTTTGCTTCTTGGGATAACTTTATTGTTAATTAAAACCATAGATTTATCACACCAACCACGGGCGTATTTACAATTGGTTTTAAATATTGCAACATTTATGTATTTTTTAATGTTATGTTGCAAACAGACATGCAATTTAAGTTGCACTTTAAGTTGAGTGGTCACTGTAACCTAGGACTATGAAAACACCGATGCCTGCTTAGTGATAAAAATACAGTCTCTTCCATTTAGTGGTTGCAAGAAGATCATTTATGGGTATCGAATTTGTTGCTCTGTTGCATTTTTTGCATTTGACTTGCATTTCATTTGCATTTTGAATTTGTTGCATTGTACCAATTTATACACACAAATAAAATTAAAATATCTTTTTGCAATGTCAAAACTTTTACGAAACGAATATGATAGTCTACAAGGTAGGTATAGCAAAGAAGCAATTTTTAAAATTATTGTCTGTTTGCTTGTTTGTTCCGGCTAATCTCCGAAACGGTTGAACTGATTTTGACGGTTCTTTCAATAGCAGATAGCAAATGTTATACGGAGTAAAACGTTTATTTTGAAAAAAGAATAGGTTTCCGTGTATATATAATAAACTATAGAAGTAGTATCCAGGAACGCAAGTGCCCCAGGCATATCATAACACTGAAGATAAATTTGTTACCAAACTTCACGCAGACAAAGTCGCAGCTAAAAGCTGATTCAAATTGTAAAATATACTTAAAATATTAGTAACTAGCTGTACCCACAGCTCGGCACGCGTTTTTTTTTATTCGTATTAAAGAATTATAAAATTTGCGAGACTAAATACAATTATAGAAATGCTCTTTAAAAGAAACTGTAAGTACGACACGCACGCCACACACAGTTAACAGCTAGTATAAACTAAAATTGCCTTAATTACTTTGTGTAAAGTCAGCTATCTGCCAGTGAAAGTCTCGTGCAAACCGGTCTAACCGTTTTGTTGATAGCATTGCAGGCGAAGCCACGGTTAATAGTTAGTATAAAATAATATTGCTTGAATTACTTCTTATAAGGTCAGCTATATGCCAGGGAAAATTTCGTGAAGATCGATCGAACCGTTATGGACATAGTACTGCGGGCGAAGCCACGGTTATCAGTTAGTATAACCTAAAATTGCCTAAATTACTTTTTGTAAAGTCAATTATCTGCTAGTAAAAGTCTCGTGAAAATTGGTCTAACCGTTTTGGAGAAAGCACTGTGTGCAAAGCCACGGTTAACAGCTAGTATAAACTAAAATTGACTAAATTCCTTTTTGTACAGTCAGCTATCTGCCAGTAAAAGTCTCGTGAAAACCAGTCTAACCGTTTTGGAGATAGCACTGCAGGCGAAGCCACGGTTAACAGCTAGTATAAACTAAAATAGCTTGAATTACTTTTTATAAGGTCAGCTATCTGCCAGTGAAAATTTTGTGAAAATCGGTCGAACCGTTTTGTAGATAATACTACGGGCAAAGCCACGGTTAACAGCTAGTATAAACTAAAATTGCTTAAATTACTTTTTATAAGGTCAGATATTTGTCAATAAAATTTTTGTGAAGATCGGTCTAACTGTTTTGAAGATAGTACTGCGGGCGAAGCCACGGTTAACAGCTAGTCTAAATTAAAATAAACTAAATTATTGTTTATAAGGTCAGTTATCTGTTCGTGAAAGTCCCGTGAAAATCAGTCGAACCGTTTTGGATATAGCATTGCAGACAAAGCCGCGGTTAATAGCTAGTCTAATTTAGAGTAGCCTAAGTAACCCGCTGTAATTTCAGCTATTTGCGAATGAAATTCCCGTAAAAATCGGTCAAGCCGCTTCGGAGATTAGCCGGAACAAACAGACAGACAGACCGACAAAATTTTTAAAAATTGCATTTTTTATATCAGAATCGTGTGTATACATTCATACCCAATCGGTATTTTTTTTATTTTGATATTACATACAGACACTTCATTTTTATTATATGTATATAGATTTAATGTTCCAAAATGCCCACTCGATAAATATGATGTGATGAAAGAAATTCTGTATTACATTGTTCGTAAGTAAAAAAGTTTTTCGACAGGCATGAGTTTATAAGAGCAGTCGGATGTTGTCTGCGAGACATTATTAAGGCTTTGTCAGTCCCAGTATAATTCCGACAAAACACCTTTATCATCGTTTACTTATTTTATCCTTATACCTTATGGAATAACCGACTAAAGCAAATATAAGAAAATATACGGAGGAAAAGTATACGTTTGTAGTGGATTAAGCTTTGATAGATTTATGACAGTATCCGCAGTCGCTAGGTGGTTCTCTCTTAACAGTTGTCGTTTGTTAGCCACACTGACGATCACATGAAATACATTAACAGAGCCGAGCTTAAAAACAAACCAGCAATGTGTAAAATCAAAATCAAAATATCCTTTATTCAATTTAGGCCCTGAGAAGGCGCTTATGAACATCAAAACTACTACCGGTTCGGAAAACAGCCCAGTCATCGAGAAGAACCGGCAAGAAACTCGATCTGGTTTATCTTTTCATGTCATATATTTTTATAAATAAATAAAATAAATTCAGTCTGTAAGAGACCCAATGCAGGGCCATAAGCCTCTTCCCGAAGGAAGGTATGGGCGTAATCACCACGCCAGCCCACGACGTATTGGCGATTTCAAACTCTGAGAAATCCACAGTTCTATATTTTTCCCACATACAGTAGTACTACAAGAACATTTCTCAGGTTCAGGTTTCCTCACGATGCTTTCCTTCACGGTTAGCCGATAGTGTTACCAATTTAAACTAGTAAATGTACGCGAATTCCGAAAAATTCGTTAGTACATGCCAGGACTTGAACCTACAGACATCGAAATAATATTCCACCGCTCAAACCACTAAGCCACCACGAAAAATAGATTTTACAGTAACATAAATATTTACATTCGTTATTAGTAAGTTAGACCTGTACATCAAGGGGCTTAGTACGCTGCTCGCGCGATACAGTGACACAAAGTCTTACATCACTGCGACAACATTACACATATCATCTCCACACACGTGCACGCATACATGCTTACACATGCAAGTGAAAGGGTTTTATCTTTTTTCCCTTATCAAACTGAAATAGTTTAGAATATTATCCGATACGAAATATATATAAGAGTTATTGAGGTATATATGCTTGGTACACATATATGTTTCAACAACTCATATATGTCTGAATAGTTAGCTTAGCTTAGGTTAGCTCACATAGGTCGCGAAATGCATGTATCAGGCAACAACCAAAGCCGAGGTGTGCCGCGCACCCTTGAGCTAGTTGTCAAAATAAAATCGGCTGAGTGCCTTAAGCGCTCGCCTTAGTAGTCCAGTGAAGCTGTCAACCTTGCTTGGTCAAAAGCGTAGTCAATTCGAAAAAAAAAATCAAGGGGGCTTTATAAACCAAACACGGGTATTAACGAAAAATACCTGTGTTTTAATTCAGACACTTCGGAATCTGACCGAGCTTAACTTGTGCCCTATGATTATTATTTGCAGTTTTATTTTAGAGTCAGAACTATACTTTCACGACTGTATAGTAAAAGATCGTGAGCAGAGAAACGAAATCGTTTATTTCAAATTAGGCGAATTTAATTTGATAGTCGCGATTACCAGCCATTTTGGTACCTATTTGACCCCTCAACCCCTTCCTATTCCAATTGCCTCGATTCAGTCGCACGGACCTACACAAATGCTGTTATCAACAATAATATTTCAGAACAAAGTTAAAAATTCTGAATCTGGTGTAATTTCCAAGTATCCCTAAACTTACCCTCATCAAAATCGGTGAACGATTGTGATTATGTAATAAGCACGTTTGATAAATAGGGGCCCATCTTTTGATTATACACTTTAATTTTTCTTATTATATTTGTTGGAGCAAAAGTCCCATCTACTGCTAAAATGTATTTGTGTACCGTTAGTAAATGTTAAACAACGCTAATATGAGGCATCACGATATAAGACACAGTGCAAAAGGAGTGGGGATTCTGTTAAGACCTTGCTAGGTCAATAGAGTAGTCAGTTCGAGAAAAAAAAAAGTAGTCCGGTGAAGCTGTTAAGACCTTGCTAGGTCTATAACGTAGTCAGTTCAAGAAAAAAGGAGTGGGGATCATTCTCGTGCGGAGAGTCGGACCGTTCACATCTCTAAAGATAATACGTAAGTACTATCAATAGTGTATTACTATATATGTTGTTTAAGGTAAACGCTTTTATTATTGTTCCTGATTAGTCTTGAGTGACTGATTGATTAAATGACAAATAGGACGTCATATATGACTAACATCATACTTTTATAATTGTCCCCTCTACGTTACCCCAACATATCTGTTTACGGAAATGTTGTCGACTGACACCCTTTTGACCAATAAGACCACAATGAACAGCACAACAAAGACAACGACTCAGACAACTAAAGTTCAAGAGGAAGGAAATTGAGTATTTACGGACACCTGGCTAATTGAATTATGTTCGATCGACAGCCGCATCTCGTTAAAAGACAGCGACCATATGCAAGCGTGAGCTAACTGTAGTGTGGCGCCATCTCTTAACGACAAACTAAAATATGTTGATCAATTATCTCGAACAATATATTTTTTAAACGAGTACGACGGTGATTGTTCTAGACCTAACGGAAAGCCCTATACAATCCAAAAACAGTGGCGACTATCGAGAGAGATCGATGACCAATTTCCGATGTCATGCCGGTCCCTCGGTAACTTACTGATTTCGATATACAGTTTTATATTTATATTCACGTACTGAACGCAACGTAAGTAACGCTATTGTGGATGTTGCTCCTATTGTATGGTAGTTGCAATCCAGGCAGGTAAAATTATTTATATAAATAAAATGATTGTGTATTCTGCCGCTGTACGTGCATGACGTAGCACTATTAGATATAATTCCAATTTTAGTTCTACTTTTACTTTTTAAGCACCTGGTATCCCCTAATCTAAAAATGGCGAATTCTTTATTTAATACAAAGTTATTTTTATATCTGCAAACTGCATCTCTTTTAGTCTGCAAACGAACAGGCGGGTCACCTGATTTTAAGTGATCACCACCGTCTATAGACACTTGCAACATAGAGAGTCACACGTGCGTTGCCACCCTGTGTCTGGAGGAAGGGGTGAGAGAGGACGGGAACGGGAAGGGGAAAAAGGGAATTGGGCCTCCGACGCTCTCACTGACCGAACGAAACCCAATAATGCAAGCACTGTTACTTCACGTGGGTGTTTCTGTGGGTCGGGTGGTTACCTTGGGCGAGTCGACCCATTCATGCTGAAACCAGTAATAGCTTCGGCGTGACTCTACCACCTACATCTACAAAGTTATTAAAGTTTTAAGTAACTAAGATTTATATGAGGACTACGCGTTTAGCGATGTATAGATTGGGGTAAGCGATGTGGTGTACGTGCACTGGAGAAGAGAATACTGATAACATTCTTTACAAAAAAAAATTGTAAGCAAAATACTTATATTTTTGCTTTCAATGTTTTTTCCTATGTACATAAAAATATTCTTAAGATAATTAACAAAGCAGACGAAGTGGCAGTTATCAACTAGTTATATTTGTTATAAAACACATTTTATTAAAATTTAAAAACATCCCATCCATTACCGTTCAAAACATTACATTAGCCCTGTAATGATAAGATGGACTGCGGTGTAGGCAGTAGATTTTCCTTTTTCGGAACAAAAACCTAAAACGTTATTAAGAGCATCTACGTTCCCAACACATTCTCACAAGTAATATGATCTAATCTCTATTTCTAAAACAATCGAAATAAATTCGGTTCAATATAGTCTGCACTTAATGGAACAATTACAATGGATTTCTTTCTATTCTCGTTACGATAATAACTCACAAAGGTTTTTAAAATTCAACAAAATTAGATTTGAATTGATATTAGTAATATGATGTTATTTGTATTAGCGCATGTTATTTTTAGGAATTTTTTATCACCAAACGAATTTTACCGCACTCCCTTGTCTTCTCTTTAAGCTTTTCTTTTGCTGAATATTAGACATTTAAACCTTTGCCGGGAATATTGTATATGCAACGATTAGAACAAAGAAAGCCACGAGACGCAGTTGGTATTCGGTAAGTCCGCTTGAATTTCTTTATCATTACATCGTCACCATTGTGTTTATCTTTTGTACATCATCATCATTTGCCTATACGAGGTCTATTACAGTACTATAAGCCTTGACGATTTCAAACTCCAAGTAATCCACAGCTCTATACTTTTCTCACATACGGTCGTACTACAAGAACATTTCTCAGGTTCAGGTATCCTCACGATATTTTCCTTCACTGTCAGCCGATAGTAATTCCAATTTAAATTAGTAAACATACGCGAATTCCAAAAACTTTTCATTTTGCTTTTGTATATGTGTGCTTTTTATGCATGTGTATCGTTAGCGTTATACAATAGAACCTTATTGTATAAATCGTTTATTGACGTTCAGATCTTGTTGAGAAGCAGTATGGAGACGCCAACTTTTTGGGTGTCATGCACTTCAACATCATCAAAATAAAAAAGAAAATGTGACATCTCACTCATCTGTTTTATCATCGAACATTCGAGATGGTCCGGTTATCAACAGAAGTATCAAAACGAGAATCGTAATCCAACATTCGTGGAAGCTCAGCGGCCTGTACCTTCTACTGTACCTTCCAATGTACTACAACCTAATTACTTTTACGTAGTTACAGCAGCCGCGACCTAGAAAAACATAAAAACGTCTCATACCCATTTCAACATACCAAAAAGATTTCCGTATAATGTTGTTTGAAGTAAAAGTTAGACGTTACACGAACAGAAACCGAGAATAATGCCCGTTTTAAGCTGTAACGGCTTACAGCACTTCGCTCTATGCCGTAATGACGGCCATTTCTTTATAAATGAAAACAAGTGGCTTAAGCGAGACATCGCCTAATGATATTATTAAAACTACGGTGGCTCTAAGCCAAACGTATGATAGGACTTTTAAAACATCGTTTAATTAAATTTATACGGTAATGAGCAAAACTCAGGTCCAAATCTCTGTTTAAACTTCCATCGCTTAACACTTCTCTCTCTTTTTATTTCTTCTTTTATGTATTCTTGTTGTATTTCACGTTTCGTTCTTAACGTAGCTGTCTTATTAAAGGGCAAAATACCATATATTTATGAGATAAATAAATGTGTTTCATATATTCGTGTTTAAGACCACGAGAGAGAGACTATTTAAGACCGTAATAAGTATAGGTCATTATAAGTCCGTAGTCAATTTTTGAATCATATATGTATATTAATATAGTATATATTCCTTTTTTTAAGCATTTGTTGTGATTTGTAGACTTCTTGGCGTTTGACCAAAATTGTACTTGATGTTACTGTGAGCAAGGATATTAAATTCACTAAACTTAGAGAAACTGGTTCTTAAGTATAGCTACCGTAACAGAGATTCTTGGAGATAGATCGATGGTGGTATCTAGGCAGGCGGACTTAGAATAAAACTCTACCACCATGCCATGATCTCATCGAAGTATTTTCCTTTACCGAAAGTTCCGACTCGTTCGCAATCTATTAGGTATACATTTAAAAATATATTCTCAAACGCAAATACATCCGCTTCTCTATAATTAATTATGTTTTGTAAATTCTAAACCAATCTTTCTGAAGTCTGTACGGACCCTTAAGTATTTATTTTGTTATTTTTAGATACGAGGTCGAGAAAGTAGCACGACAATATATCTATTGTGGAGATATAGAATGATACCGAGTTTTGCTAACGCCTCCTTGTAGGAGATAGAGCAATGTCAATCGAAGTAATGTGGTTGAATTATTTATTTACCTACAATTACGTATGTATTACTACTAAAGGTTATATCTTATAGTTAGAGATAAATAAAAATCAATTGCCGAACGTATTAAAGCTATCACTTCACAACGGCTGCACTTATCAGAACAAGGTTCATATGAAAAATATATTTCAAAAACCGTAATGTGAACATTTTGTATTATAAAAACTCAATAAAAAACGATTGCGACAGAAAACAATAGGGTGATCTTCAGAAATATCGACTGAATTGACAAACTGACGTTTAGTTGTTCAGTTTCCATTTTATATATAACGAGAAGATTTGGTCTCATTTTCTTTAAGCCAGTGAGACAGCCGCGACGCCAACTAGTATTAAATAATTCTTACACATGAGATCTGAATACGGTATAGCAATTTACGCTGGTGTTGAATAAATCCTCAGGTTTAGCAAAAATGAAATTAAGTTTATCTAAGAAAATATTAGGTATCTTATACTTTTCTATTCGACGTTTGCAACATTTCACGTTTCGTAGTTTAGAATAAAGTTAACAAAACACACAAGAAATTGCCATACTTTTTTGAATAACGTAATAATACCAACATTCTCCCAGCAATAATATTATAACTATATTAGAACTATATAGATAGCGCCTTGTTAAAACTTGACTACTTAGCTAATTTTGACGACTGCCCCGTCAATCCGCCCGTATCTAAGCAAAATATAACTATTTCTTTTTACCACCGATATTGGGAATATGCCATCTTCCACATTTTATTTAAGACAGTGTGCCGTTCCAATATTACTTTACCTATGTCTGCGTCACTATGCCATTTGTTTTGTCTAAATATCATGTGGGTAATCTTTAGTTATAATACAATTAATTGTTTGCCAGTCAACTAACGCAAAGACTATTTGATAATAATAAGGCTTCTCGTAAATTAAATCGAATAAAATCATTTGGAGGGCAGTAATATATGGCATTTATTTTAAATTATATAAAATGATAATTATTTTAGAACTACAAACTATTGGTGCTATGTTAACTTGTAAGCTTTCATTTTTAATAGTTGCATTCAGTTAAGTTAGTTTTTTTTATTGTTATTTATTAAGTTTAAAAATTCAATACATAGTAATTTTTTTTATATCATAGGAGGCAAACGAACAGTTGGTTCACCTGATGTTAAGTGATCACCACCGCCCATAGACACTTAAACACCAGAAGAGTCACAAGTGCGTTGCCACCCTGTGTTTGGGGGATGGGGAGTGCGGAGGGGCGAGGGGAGGTGGGTTACCCGGCGCTCTCACTAACCGAACGAAACGCAACAATGCAAGCACTGTTACTTCACGTCGGTTTTCTGGGAGAGGGTGGTACTACCACGGGCGAGCCGACACATTCATGCTGAAACCAGTAATAAACCAGCTTTAGCTTGGCTCTACCACTTCAAAAAATAGCCTAATTACACTTGATCATTGTCGATAATCGAAATGAAAGTGGATATGAGAAACAAAATACGGCTTTCACCAATACAAATTATCATCGAAAAAATAACATAATGGTAAAAGTTTAAGTTAAAGTAATATAATAAATGATTATAAACATTTAAAGTCTAAGCTTTCATTTCCTTAAACATAAATTATTGCAAATAAATAAACAATTCAAATGAATGAATCTTCTAAACATTCTAGTAAAACGAATACAACATTGTTATAATAGACAGCCAAATTTATGTTGTAACAGGTGGGCCAGACAGACATTGTTATGTATTCATATTTAAAACAATTATGAATAGCGAATTAATTTGTTTTAATGTTATCTAACCCCAAAGTGTTTGGAGGTTTCGTTGTTGTGAAAATAAACTTTCGGGATAATTTATTACACAATATTTTGATGCTGGTTGTAATCTGTAGGTTAAATATTGGAGGACGCTCGACGCTTTAACTTATCCAAGGTCACTAGTTAATGATTTTTGAAGTTATACTTCTTTTCGTGCATTAGGGAAAAATGATGAGAGTAAATTTTTACGATGCGCACGCACGCCCTCACGAAAAATCGACACTCTGAAATTAGCTATAGTCAACATTTTGGTTCTTTGTATTTTTCGTTTGTATTTCTTTGTATTAAAACTCTCAATGTATTAAATACCTTTTTTCTATTGTTAGTGTCGTTTTTTCTACAAACGTAGTAAAAGGCGAAAGATAAAAATTTTGAAAAGATTTGTATCGTGTTACGCCAAAGAAGTATAACTTCTAACGCGTGTACATAAGTACACACACACTTTTTTGTTCATTTATGACGGACTTACGCATTAAAAACCAATGAGTTTTTAATAAAGACTTTTTAAATTATACTTTTGGGAATACAAAGAGAACTACATATAGCAAATTATAAGTTTACCCTTAAATTTATGGTAAGCTATTTTGCCCACCACTTCGCTCGCCTTAACGTAGATTTTACATATCTCTCGGGATCAATGTTTTGTTGGTGAGGTGAAAAGTATTCTATGTGCTCTTTGTACTCCTAACAACATTTATGCAAAAGTACGTGGTTGGGGGAGTAGTTACAGCGTGAAAACGTAACAGTCAAACAAACTCACATTCGTATTTAAAATATTAGTCGGGATGACAAAAGAGTTATACAATATTGATAATTTTTTTACCAAATGGAATTAGAGTCATGTTCCTATATATAGGAATTTCTAGTAAATCAGAAAGGTCTTTAAACTGTAAATCTTTGTTATATCAAGGTAACACAAATCTTAATTTATCTCCTATTTCTGACATTTTGACGATTGACATCTTAATTTAAAAATTATAGTACAGTATCGTCGTGAAACATAAATTATAATATATTAAAAATTACATTTGTCTCAAATAATCTAAACTCAACATTTACATCTCGTCCTTTATATTCTACTAGCGGGCCCGGCAGACGTTGTCCCGCCCTGATTATAAAAAAATTCTTAACAAATTATATACCAAAACGTTTCTCATGAATCACTTCATCTACTGGTGAAAACCGCTTGAAAATTCGTTCAGTAGTTTTTGAGTTTATCGCGAACAGACAGACAGACGCGGTAGGGGACTTTGTTTTATATAGAAGCATATTAACGTCTATGTTGTTGAAGCAACCGCCATGAAAATCGGTATATGTAGATATCAGAATACATAAATAATACATAAATTATAACTTTATTGTTTACTACAAATAATAACACATGCGTGTGAAGCCGCAGGCATAGTTAAATATAACAACATAATTGAAATAAATTATTGCACCTGTATTCAGTAGAGCGTATAAACTAATATGTTTACAGTAGAAGTACTTATAATAATTTTTCGGATTAGTTCGCAATCACACTGTAAACCCACTGCAGGGCCATGCGCCTCTTCCTGGAGAAAGGTATGGGCATATTGTAGGGGTAGAGCCACACTGAAGGTATTACTGGTTTCAGCATGAATGGGTCGGCTCGCCCGGGGTACTACCACCTGACCCACAGAAACACCCACGGAAAGTGCTTGCCTTGCATTGTTGCGTTTCGTTCGGTGAGTGAGAGCGCCGGAGACCCACCTCCTCTCCCCTCCCTTTTCCTCTCCTCACTTTCACCTTTCCCCAAACACAGGCTGGTAACGCACTTGCGACTCCCCAGGTGTTGCTAGTGTCTATGGACGGCGGCGTTCACTTAACATCAGGAACCTTTACGTTTGCCACCTATGATATTAAAAAAATCACCACGACAGTATTTAGAATATTATTTTTATAATTTTACTTTTTATCTAGAATTTCGTATAATCTTATCCAAATATGTTAATGCCATCCGTTGAGATCAATATCAAAGTCGGCTGCCAAAATACATCAACACAACTTTAAATTCAGAGTATACTAAAATATACCAAGCTACAGTTTTTTCATAATATTTTTCTCGTTGATAGCTCAAACTTGTTATAGAAATTAATTCCACGTTTTTTTATGAAATTACTGAGAGCTATAATCATCAACTTATCAATGATTGACGCTATATAATATGTTACCTGATCTGTAGACTTTTTTTCGGAATTTAGTTAGATGGTCATTTTGTGACCACTTTACATCAAATGCCCGCATACTCTTTTGCCATTCTTTTAACATAAAAAAAAAAACATTTATTTTTAACTTACTTCAAAGAGGATGGTTATATTTTGCCAAATATATTTGTATATACGTGATTTTTTTAGAAAATAAAGGGGTAATAAATGTAAGAACTTGTTACATTACTCACGTATAGAGTCGATGCAGTCAGGAATGTCAATAAACACTTCGTAGATACTGTGACTATTAATTTGGGCAGAGCTTCGTCTTACAACACTTTGTACATAATAATGCGTAGATATCACCGACAACTTGCCTTTTAAAGGCCGATCTATGTAAGTCAAAGCGACTACACATAATTCCGCAAAATAATTTAAGTAACACAAAAATAATAAAGTATGACCAAATTAATGTTATTTAAGCTATACAACAATTTTATATAATTATCTATATTTACGTATCTATGATGTGTTTACTAATCTGTTTCGATGTGTAGATCAGCGACATCTAGCCTTTCATGGCCGAACTATGAAGTCAATGAATATTTATGTATCTTTAATATGGTGGCGCTAGGGTCAATTTGTCTCTCTAATATGGTGGCGCTAGTATCAATGTGTATCTCTATAATGTTGGCGCTAGTGTCAATATATATCTATAATATGGTGGCGCTAGTATCAATGTGTATCTCTAATATGTTGGCGCTAAGTGTCAATGTATATCTATAATATGGTGACGCTAGTATCAATGTCTATCTCTATGATATTGATGCTAGTGTCAATGTATATCTATAATATGGTGGCGCTAATATCAATGTTCCGGTCGTATTGTAGTCTCGTCTCTTGATGCAGCGGCACATGATGCAGCGGCACCGGAGGTGGGTGATAACAAACTATTTATTATATCTAAATAAATAAAATAATAGAGGTGTGTTTCAATTGTGAGCGCATCACTCGAAAACTACAGGATAGATTTCGATTTGATTTGTACGGGTATACACCTTACATATTCGGTTCCTATATAAAAAAATGGCTTCATATAATATTGTTTCATATTTAATCACTTTAACATTCAATCCTATATTTTTTTAAGATCATGTACAATTATCTCTCATCAAGTCACGACCACCACACATATAATGTTAAAAAGTTATGGATGGTTCTTTTCGTTTATCACGTTTTTAATTCAGTTAGTTCATATCAAAATCAAAATCAAAATATGTTTATTTCTATAAAAACCTTTACATAATATAGCCTTAACTATGGCCCCAAACAAGGCAATGCCTGTCTCATGGAAGCCTGTTTACAAATTGCCTTTAATTGATGGTGGCGCGTATTGTGTTTATAATATTTAGTGGAAATTACATTTTATAAAATTTAAGTTAAGACAAGAAGAAACAGAAAACATATAATAACTTTAAAAAAATGTGTGTGTATGTTAATAAAAGCGTGAGAGAGGGTGTGTGTAGTTGTGGTGAGTGTGAATGTAAAAGTGAGTGAGTGTACATGTCTGTGCTCGTACGATAGTTGTGTATATCCAACTATCGAGGGAGATACAGGACGCCATGACAGTCGCGACTGACGATAGACTGTGGATTTCTCGAAAATAGTCATTATTATTGGATTGTACTTACTATAATATACACTTTTAAGATACTTTGATTTTTATAAGAACTACGTTTTCAGCGATGTGTATTTTCTTGCCGTGGATAAGGAGGGATAGTTTTGTGGTGCTTATATTTATTTCCCTGAACATATAATATATTATTTTGATAATAAACGACACAGGCGAAGTCGCAGGTGTTAGGTAGTATAAAATATTAATATAACATTCTTGTGTACAAACTTATAAATATAAAAAATGTGAGCCGCCGCGGGACGCCTCAAAGATGTGAAACATCGAAATTATTTTTTAAATTATTTTATACTATACATAAAAGAATAGTTTACGACAGGTAATATGTATGGTATAATCAAAAATAAAATAATAAGATTTTATTTTTCAAAAAAAGATGAATAATACCTAATTAACATTTATACTTGTTAAATACAAAATCATATAGCGTGGCGATGGAAACCGTGGTGACGCGTCGCCACGTCAACAGTCCATCTGACCCGTCGCTATAGATGTTTAATACCAATATTTTTTTGTCTATAAACAAAGTCCGTTTGTTTCCTCCCTCTAAACAGCACTATTTAATTTATCATAACGACATATATTAAAATTTGTTTTAGTATAAGCAAAACAATCTCCCAAACATGATTTACTCGGGAGGTTTCCATCCGTATTATCTGATTAATTTAGCCCAAATTGTCAAGCATCATAAATTACCAACGTATCTAGTCACGCCATCGAAGCATACACACTGATACAAGGGGCAAGAGTCGATATCATTATACATAAATTTCACTTATCTGTTACATTCGGTACAATTTGCTGGCACACCGCGATTACGCGTCGTCTAAAACAAATACCTACATTTCTTATTTCCCTTTTGCAACTTACTTGGAAATTTGTTTTGTCCTGATAAAATAATGTAAAATAAAACGTTAGAGGTCTGCCGTAGTGCTGCATCAATAATAGAGTTTTTAATAGATTTTGACAAATATTTTTGTATTCACTTCTTAGACACTTCGTCAAATTTAAAAAAACATCATATCGTAATAGCTTCCTTTAATCTAAAGTTATTAAAGTTAAAAAAAACTAGGATTTTTATTAACACTACTACGCGTTTGTGTTTTCTTCTCATAGAGTAGTGGGGCAAGCGGTGCGGTGCTTATATTTTCAACTGTATACATAAAATATAGTAACTATTAATAAACACAACGATTATTAGTATTAAATATTTAATATATAGAAATAAATAATAGAAATAACAGAATCTTGAATCAACGTAAAATAGTGATAACTAATTTTTCCGGCTGATACGTTTGCGTTAATGTAAATTTGGTCTATCTCTCGATACTAAGAGGTATCCTATCCTTTCCCTGACAATATGTATTCCAAATTTCATGATAATCGGTCGAATACTTAAGGCGTGAAAGCGTAACAAACATACAAACTTACATTCGCATTTATAGTATTAGTGAGGATTAATTAATTACAGTAATTATACATATAATAATAAATTCTTAAAGGTATATGTATGTTGCCAAGCTGCGGCCGAGTGTCTTAAACGCTCATCTTAGTCCGGGTAACTGTGAAGGCCCGTCAGGTTAATAATTTAGTCGGTTAAAAATAGTGTAAGTATATCTAATAATCGAGAGGCATGCATGCCGGCATGACAGCAGCGGATGGATGGATGTATGGATCAGGTACATTGCTAGCACATAATCGAGCTTCGATAAAAATAAATCTGAGACATTCCACATAGTATGTTTGGGTATCTTAATTTTATGTAACACAAATACGAATTCCGTATGTTCTGATTGAATTGGCTAAAAGATATCAAATACCACCAACTAGGTTTTGGTAGGTGGTAGAATTACGATGAAGCTATTAACGGTTTCAGCATGAATGGGTCGGCTCGACAGGGGTAGTACCACCCTCTCAGAGGAAACCGACGTGAAGTAATAGTGCTTGCATTGTTGCGTTTCATTCGGTCAGTGGGAGCGCCGGATGCCCAACTCCCTTCCCCTTCCTCCTCTTCCTTCCACCTTCCTTTCCTCCCTCCCCAACACAAACTGGCAACGCAGTTGCGACGCCCCTAGTGTTGCAAGTGTCTATGGACGGTGGCGATCACTTAACATCAGGTGACCCACCTGTCCGTTTGCCTCCTTTGATATAAAAAAAAACTGGATGAACAGAATGGTGAATATCATAGAGTAGTTAAAATTATGGTTAGAGTTAGAGCATGGCCTAGCAAATCTCCATTATTTCCACCATTTAAAAAGCCACTGTTAACATACCTTAACATTTATGAATTTTATCATTGTAAGTAGTAAATAATTATTATACAAAGAGTAATTACTAAATATTTGGGGTGTAAGGGGTGTCGAATAACATCATAAGACTTGAGACACTCAAGCCAACCTCACCTGCACGTGGTGCACCCTGCTGAATAACGAACGAGGCAATTGCGAAAGCGGGGTGGTAGGGTTTTACAGCCTGACTGGGTCGCAACCGCCATGTATATGGCGAAAAAGCCCGTCATAGTGATTCGCTTCTGCGGGTCGCGCTTCGGGATCAGCCTGTGCATATGCTATTCGCAGGCCGGCATGACAGCGGCGACCGGCGACGGATAGTGCGTCACTCGGTGGTTGCCATTGTTTTTAGACTGTACTGTGCTTACCATCAGGCATAGTGCAGTCACTTTGCCGTGCTACAATAAAAAAAATATAGGTAATATGACACTTGAGTCTTTCTTGCTACAATACTCATTAATATGCTTATGTTTGAGCACACAGCTTGGTTTTAAACTAGATATCGATAACGGAAGTATTAGATGTCTAACGTGAATTTAATGATCTTTATATGTTATTAAATTATCCTATCCACTGTAGATAGGTTATTTGTTAAACAAGGTTGTTAAACAAGAGCTAAAATCCTTTTAATCGTTTTATATATTTAATAACAAAGAAGGTATTTGAAAAACAAATAAATTCGAGAATAGAGAATAATAGTACGAATCTTGGAATGTCATGTTTACCTATATTTTATTTATAACCTTGTATTATTTGACTCCAAATTTTATAATATAGGCCTCTCAATTTTTTTTATGATTTTACCCATAAAATATACAAAGACAATCAAAAGAATTGAACATTTATTTTATCACTTCAAAATGTATTATCAGCCATTTAAAACCAGTTAAGATAATTCTAACAATTAAGGACTTTCTTAAAACATAGCTGTACTTAAATTTCAAAAGTCTTCGTAACGGCTAGTTATTTATCTTATATTCTAACGCAAATGTAATCTCATTGTAATCAAAGAGATTGGAAGCGGCGGCGATATATTTCGCTAAGTAATCTTTACGACTAATGGGTCCTGACAATTTCATTGTAAATAAATTGGTTTGTACCTTTTAACTTAACAAGCACTTAGTGCTATTTGAATAAAAATGGATAAATTGAAAATAACAAACTGGCAGTAAGTAGCATTATACCTGTTTACACAATTTGTTTACCCATATAAAATAAAATCAATTACCAATTGTATATAAGCGCATAACTTAACTTACTTACTTCAAGACGACTGAACAATACTTTTCTTATTGGGTTTGTGATCATCAGGACATGATTTGTATGATAGAAAATATTAGTAAAATCGTACGGGAAAATTAAAAAAAATGGGTTCAAAATCTCCATATAAAAATGAATGAGAGAGTGGAACAGAAGACACTAGAAATGTCCTCAAAGATATTGACATAATTAACAGATTAACGTTTATTTGTACAATTGTCATTTCATATATCAAAACGAATACTGGTTACAAGAATTTCATCACATTAGCGGTCCCGACGGACGTTGTTCCGCCCTGATAATAAAAAAACTTGACAAATAATATTCAAAAACGTTCCTCATGAATTACTTTATTTACTAGTCAAAACGGCATGAAAATCCGCTCAGTAATTTTTGAGTTTATTACGAACAGACAGACGGACAGACGCGGTAGGGGACTTTGTTTTATACTATGTAATAATAATAATAAATAATAATGACATTATAAAACAAATTCTCTGCCACGTCTGTCTGTTCGCGATAAACTCAAAAACTACTGAACCGATCTTAATGCGGCTTTCGCCAGTACATAGGATGATTCACGAGGAAGGTTTAAATAAAACATTTATCTAGGTTTTTTTTTGTTATCAGGGCTGAACAACGTCCACCGGGCCCGCTTCTACAATACATGTATTTAATTTAAATATAAGTATTTTTTTATTCAGTATTAATAACCCTTCGATTGATTTTTAAGACCGAAATCTCAAAGTGGTGGATCATTTTATTAGATAATATTTTTCATTTAACTTCATCGTAAACTAAAATATGCATGGTTTAATGAAAAAAGTGTGTGTGTACATGCGTTAGAAGTTATACTTCTTTGGCGTAACAAGATGAAAATCTTTTCAAAAGTTTTATCTCTCGTCTTATTCTACGTTTGTAGAAAAAACGACACTAACAATAGAAAAAAGGTATTTAATACATTGAAAGTTTTAATACAACGAAATACAAACAACAGATACAAAGAAACAAAATGTTGACTATAGCTAACTTCAGGATGTCGGGTTTTCGTGACGGTGTGCGTGCGCATCGTAAAAATTTACTCTCATCATATTTCCCTAACGCCCCAAAAGAAGTATAACTTCAAAAAGTTTGTACAAATAAAAAAAATATTTATAAATACAGTTTACATAAAAAATATGATTTTACAATACATCATTTGTTATTTTTCAAAGTTTTGTTTTGTGGTTTTTTAAGCTAATGTTACCAACAATTTGTTGACCTGTGCCGTATGAGGCCAACATTCGTTTGTATGGAGCGTAAATCTTTATAGTTTTGGACAGTCCAGGGGTTAACTGAATATGAGTATTAGGAGGGTGATTATAGGTTCACAAATACATACGTTCCTACAAATACTAGTCAAGGTTCAAGTGATAACATTTTAAATATATCTAAAGAAATCTGTTAATTGTAAGAATATTCGCAAATGCCGTTCCATGACGTTTGTGAGTCCTATTCTGTGTGAAGTGATTTACTTAGAGGCTATGAATAATTTTGTATCGTGAACATTTCTCGAAGGACCAAGTTTTCCCGGACATAAATTATCGGCAAACAAGACCCCATCGAATTTATGAGACCCGCGTTTGTCGATCCACCAACGTGTCTAACCTTGCGTAATTCGATAATCCCCTGAGATGCAGTGACAATTCAAATAAATATTTACAGTCAATAATTTGTTATATTAAAGTATTATAAAAATAATTCCTTAATACAAGTTGAAACAATAAATCTAAAAGACTCGGTCCAATATTAAACGCGATATTTCTAATAAAGTAAAATATCAAAATTTCACCCGATAACTTAAAGTTTTATTGGCTTTAGAATATTTTCAATTTCAATTTTATTGTAATCAAGATTAGCTCAAGTATTTTCAAGATAATTATTTGAAAACCTGTCTAAGTATTCTCAACTCTGTTCTAATTGTATTATCGTATACAATAGAGTACTTAATAATAATACGCTCCAATTATTTGTACTACCTATTGTTTCTCTTGCTATGAACGAAATACAAAACAGATTCCTTTTAATTTCATGTAACAATTTGCCAGAATCTATTAAAATTTTAAAATAATAGAAGAAGTACTCGTATTGATGATTCCGTGGTAGAGTTGTCTGAAACTGCGCCACACAAAATTACTTCTAATGCAAATTTGTCTTTTGACAAAGGATTTTTTTTAAGTGAGGGCATAGCAAGGATTTTCTTTTTATACTCTATAGGAATGTAGGTGGTAGAGCCAAGCTGAAGCTATTACTGGTTTCAGCATGAATGGGTCGGCTCGCCCGGGGTACTACCACCCTCTCACAGATAACCGACGTAACAGTGCTTGCAATAGTTATTTACTATTGATCCTTGGGCAACTACAACCTACGTATTAAAAATAATACAACGTTCACGTATTTATATATTTCGGGAATTACACTTGATAACTATAGACGACGCATTTTAAACTGAGTCGTCGGGCAATAAATGTCACTGACAGTAGGAATGTGCACGCAATGCAACCCGTTACCGATACTTAGCTACCTGCGCACGCGGGGTCGATGCGTCATCGTGACCTTCATTAGCACTCTGACTCCTGATTGGTCGTTACGAGTAAGGGTTGTTGTTTTTCTATAAACAAACATTTTATCTTATAAATTAAAAACTTTTATTTTTAGATAACGAAAAATTATTACTACTTAACATAATTTAGCATATCTAGCATATAATGCGTCGACTATAGTTTTTTTTTTCGAACTGACTATGCTATTGACCAAGCAAGGTCTTAACAGTTTCACCGGACTACTAAGGCGAGCGCTTAAGACACTCCGCGGATTTTATTTTGACAACTAGCTCAAGGGTGCGCGGCACACCTCGGCTTTGGCTTTTGCCTGATACATGCAATTCGCGACCTATGTGATTTCACCTAAGCTAAGCTAACTATTCATACATATATGAGTTGTTGAAACATATATGTGTACCAAGCATACATAACTCAACAACTCTTATATATTTCGTATCGGATAATAACGCTACGTCGACTATAGTTGTCTTGTTATCTTGTCTTCAGCTATATTTAAATCAGATGTCCCATCAACAACCATGTGATAATCCAAAAATAATATAGATTATCAGTACATATTATAAAACAAAATCTTCTGTCACGTCTGTCTATCTCTTTGATAGCGATAAACTCAAAAACTGCTAAACAGATTTCATGCGGTTTTCAGGTTTAAGTATATAATTTGTCAAGTTTTTTTTATTATCATGGCGAGATAACGTCCGCCGGCCCCACTAGTAATGCTATAAATATAACCGTCTACCTTTTAACGAAATCACTTGTTAAAAGGTTAATTTATTCTTTATATTTGGAATAAAGTTCAGAAGATACTGCCCGGGGACGTTCTAAAATGGCCGAGATTTGTTCACAAAAGAACTGAGTGGAGTGAACCTTTGTTACGTGCTTAATACGCTAATCCTGTCTAACACAATGGGTAAATAAATTAATCTAAGAGTAGTAAATTAGGTAGCTATCATCACTTATTTATATAAATATGTAAAATATTATTACCAGTGTGTATATATATATGTATAGAAAAATATTAAGCTTAAAGTTTGTATATAAATAAATTGTACACAGTATTACATACATATATATACTAAAATCATAAAGCTGAAGAGTTTGTTTGCTTGAACGCGTTAATCTCAGGAATTTCTCCTCCGATTTGATTATTTCAGTGTTACATATATCACGTATTGAGGAAGTCTATAGGCTATATATCATGAGGCTAAGACTAAAAGGAGCGGAGCAAGAATGAAGAATATTTAAAATCGCTTTTTTTCCTTTTAGAAGCTTCCGCTGCCTGTTAGCGTTAGCCCAAAATAACTATTCCACAAGGATGAAGTCGCGGGCACATGCTAGTTAATGTCGTCGCATTTATAAATTTATTATTGTAACATTTAAATAGGTTTCATATACATTAGCAGATCGTTTAAAATACATCCAAATAAAAATTGCTACCAAATTTTATTTTCTTGCGATTTCTCTCATTAATGCAATGGGATAACAACGACAACGAATTTATATAGAGATTTAAATAGATTAATTAGGACTTAAATTAACGACACTACATAATATACGACATTAGATAGGTGGTAGAGCCAAACTGAAGCTATTACTTGGTTTCAACATGAATGGGACGGCTCGGGCGGGGCAGTACCACCCGACCCACAGAAAACCGACGTGAATTAATAATGCTTGCATTGTTGCGTTTCGTTCGGTTAGTGAGAGTGCCGGATACCCACCTCTCCCCTCCTTCAAACACAAGCTGGCAACGCATTTGCCACTCCCTTGGTGTTGCAAGTATCTGTGGAGGGTGGTGATCACTTAGCATCAGATGACCCACCTGTTCGTTTGCCTCCTATGATATAAAAAAATTAGGTATTCCTTTAAAACTTCCTCGTTAACATAAGTGATATAACATATAAATACTTTACAATTTATTCCAATTTTATGCGATTATTATATAGATATTAAATTTCGGATAACCGAAAAACTTACTTTTAAAACATAAGAAGACTATTGATTTTTAAACCTTTATAAATAGCATTCATTCAGAATAACATTGTTTCTAAACTTAGATATCGTAGTAGCAAGTACACGGTTCATTCGTATGAGCATTTAGAGATTTTCGGCTTTTTAGACGTTGACAACATTCCAAATGAGAAAGAAGCCGGAACTTGTTCTCGTTTTGTTTCTACGTATTTGGTTTAAAAGATACTATTCGCCTCCTATACTTTGATTGTTATTTTTAAATTCCGTAATAGGCAATAGAATTTTCTAGGTTGTAATTCCAGATCTTAATATAATAATTATTTAATAAAAATATTTCTTAACTTTATTCAATAAAATGTAACTTCTTAGAAACAGAAGTATTAATTCGTAGTGAATAAGACAGATTCTTCTAGGTTTATTATAAGACCAACTTAAATCAGTCTACATATTAAATCAAATCGTCTCTGATCCTTTGAAATCATTAAAACTTTCTAGTATATTGTCGATAGTATTTTCTCGTCTTCTTCGAATTTTTAATATATTAATTAGGCTTTCTCTAAGTACCTCTCCTTAAAGTACCTCAGAAACCGGGCATGTAAGATGACAGTTTGTCAAAATTATAACGATTAATATTAATTTGGAGTCGTATTAAAATAGCCATAAATAAACAATTTTTCACATCATAAATCGCGTGTAACAACAAGAAAACTGCAAATTTATGTAGATTTTGTTAGCGAAGTCGCGTGTCGCCGACGTACTGCGACCGATGCCCCTGATGGAGCTCGCTTCAATGTTCTTATGGAAATATTATTGCTACATTATGCATATTAAGACTTGATTTTTCTGTTCAAATTTCCGTACGACATTTAAAAGCATATTACAAGATAGAATAATTTTAAAGGTACTGATTCCATTATACTTTTGAATCTTACGACTCGTTGCTAGATAAATACTTGTTTACGAATAAATATCGCACTGCTATTACAATACTGTCGTAACTCAAAAAATCATATATTTCAGAATCCATGCAAAACTGATTTCTCGCTATCTACCGATTTTGAAACTATACATTTTTGAAGTTATACTTCTTTTGGCGCGTTTGGGAAAAATGATGATAGTAAATTTTTACGATGCGCGCGCACATCGTCACGAAAAACCGACACCCTGAAGTTAGCTATAGTCAACGTTTTCTATTGTTACTGTTGTTTTTTCTACAAACGTAGAATAAGGCGAAATATAATTGTAGTCCGGTGAAGCTGTAAAGACCTTGCCAGGTCAAAAGCATAGTCAGTTCGAAAAAAAAAAAGCGAAATATAAATATTTTGAAAAGATTTTTATCTTGTTACGCCAAAGAAGTATAACTTCTAACGTGTGCACATAAGTACACACACACTTCTATTTATGGAAAATTAGACTAATAAAAGAATATTCCTTTATAATGTAATCTACATGATATAGCGACACGTCTTCACCCGATCGCTTTTTTTTAAACTAAAAATGATGCAATATTGGTCGGGTAAAATAGGGGATAATAATAGGGGGGTCGTTAATAGTTCATTAAACGTTGATTAGACCGCTATTAGCGCTTCAGTTTAGACATATTTTTATAACTGTTTTACTGAGGTGTAGGTTATTACTTTTTCTATTAAGATTAATTAAAATCTCAATTGATGCAATTTTCGAGTTACGACGGTTTTGTAAAATAGTGCGATATACCATCTGTACAATCATATACACGGTAGACTAAAATGCTATAAAACTCAAACGTGACTCGCGATTGTTCAATACGTGAACAATATTCCAACACTAAGCACACAGACACTCAAGCACCTACTGTTACCTCTGAGTCAAGAGGAGAATAAATTGAAGTGGATCAGAAAAGGTTTTTAATAAAAGCATTCGTAATAAAAGCAGTTTGATGCACATCAGATCGTCGTACTTCAAACACTATGGACAGATCATTGGCAGAGCTCCAACGCCTCGCCTTGGGTAACGGCGTAAGACTACGAATGCAGTAAAAGGGGATTTAGTACGTGCTGACGGTTAAATGAACAAATACAAACTTGGTATAAAGTTTGTGTCATCAATTTAAGATATTGTGTTGAAAATAAAATATTGCTCTGGACATATCGTAAAGGCGGTAATTTTAAACTAACCAAAACATACATTACTTGATGTATGCAACGGATCGAAACAGAAATACCAGACAAATAGTGAATAAACAACCTAATGTTTTACATATATATTTTTTGTGCATTATCCTTACATTCTCCATACTATCCGTTAGTGTGCATAACTTGTTATCTTTAAGATTTTTGAGTAAATGTATGTATGAATTTTGTATGATTATTATATTTGTTTGTATTCATGTATGGTGTCAGATGAAACACACAACTAGTACTGGCAATAGAATATTGGATATATTGCGATTTCTACATCAGTTTTATAGCAAAACATGTTCTATTAATACTAAAATCAAAAATGCAAATATAACTATACCAAATTCAAAGACCAATGAGAATTACTGTACAGGTTTTAAAAATAGGCCAATGTGTGAGACTTTTAGGAAGAAGAGTTGTTCTATCTTTTTTTTTTCTTTTAACTTAGAAGCTTCATTTTTTAACTATGAAACTATTTAATATTAAATTCCTAATTTAAATTCTTCAAGCTGTTTTAGAAATAAACTCACAAATAAACGGAGAAAGAGGTGATAACAGGCCTTTTTTTTTCATTATAAGATATTATTTATAAAAACATGATCAATTCTCGAGGAATGAAAATACCACAATATCATGTTATCTATACTTAATATTATAAAGAGGTAAAGTTTGTAAATTTGTGAGTTTGTGACGTTGTAGGGGGTAAGCTCAAGAACTACTTTTTTTTTTTCGCGGGGTAATCCTCTTGGAGTTCTGCACCTAGCCGGGCAGCACAGGTGAGAATGCCAGATTTCTATTGACTAAACCCCCTCGGTGTTCTTCTTGTCACCATTTAGCCGGGCGGGCAGGAACGGCTTCTGCAGTGCTTCTACCCGACCCGTCAGGTGTTGACCCCTCATCAGGGCCCCGTCTTGTAGTCTGGAGAGGGAAGAAGTTGACCCTCTCTGACGAACTGATGGGAGGCGTACTGAACACTAATGCGCCTTAACCACGTGGGCCTGTGTTAGAATTGCCAGGGCGACAAACATGCCCGTGTCCATCGCCCACAGCAGGCCCTTACTACGGCGGCCGGAGGTCGTTACCGACCCGTCGTCGCCGTGTGGTTTGTCGACTGCGAGAGGGGAGCAGAGTGGTCTGTTCCCTTTCTCTTTCTGCCGCCTCCTTAGCGAGCATTACTCTCTCACAGTAGGAAGCGACGGAGTTCCATCCGGTCTCGTTCTCAATCATCTTGCGAAAGACGATTGAGAGCGAGAGATCCGAACCAATGGCCGTGATGAGCTCGTGGCGTGGCTCATCCCAGGCTGGACATTCAGCAAGTGTGTGCTGAGCAGTGTCCCTAGCGCAGCCACAGTGATGGCACTCTGCTATTTGCTTCCGGCCTATGCGGCACAGGTAGCTCCCGAAACAGCCATGTCCCGAGAGCACCTGTGTCAGCCGGAAGCTTAGAGTGCCGTGTCGCCGGATGAGCCAATCAACCATAGCTGGCCGAATGGCTTCTATTGATGCCACACCCGAGCTCGGTCGCTCAAGTCGTCGGCACCATTCATCAACAACTAACACCTGGTGGAGATGGGATCTCAGTGCCTCGATTTCCCGAGTTGCGAGAATCCGTCCTTGTTCCAATGCCTCCATGCATCGTCGGTTTAGGGACGCGTGGGCTCCCGCTTCCAGGTCCCAGGGTGATGATCCAGCGAGTAAGCTCAAGAACTACTGGTCAGATTCAAAAAATTGTTTCAGTGTTATATAGCTCATTTATCTAGGAAGGTTATAGGCTATATATCATCGCGTTAAGACCTATAGGAGCAGAGTACCAATGAATAATGTTTCAAAATCGGGGGTTTTTTCCTCTTGAGAGCTTCCACTGCTTTTTTTTTTCGAACTGACTACGCTATTCACCAAGCAAAGTTCACCGGACTATTAAGGCGAGCGCTTAAGGCACTCAGCCGATTTTATTTTGACAACTAGCTCAAGAGTGCGCGGCACACCTCGGCAAGGGCTGTTGCCTGATACATGCAATTCGCGACCTATCTGAGCAGACCTAAGCTAAGCTAACTATTCATACATATATGAGTTGTTGAAACATATATGTGTACCAAGCATACATACCTCAACAACTCTTATATATATTTTGTATCGGATAATATTCTAAACTATTTCAGTTTGATAAGGGGAAAAAAATAAAACCCTTCCACTTGCATGTGTAAGCGTGTATGCGTGCACGTGTGTGGAAGTGATATGTGTAATGTTGTCGCAGTGATGTGAGATTTTGTGTCACTGTATCGCGCGAGCAGCGTACTCAAGGGCTCCACGCCGAGGGAACGAACCTAGGCTTGAACCGTTGCCTAGGGGGGGCCTCATCTGGTTGCTTCCACTGCATGTTAGCGTTAGCCCAAAGTAATTATTCCACGCGGACGAAGTCGCGGGCTAAGTTTAGTATTAAATTAAAACTATAAGCATCTTGGTTAACGATACGGTACAGTATAGTGCTTCCCGACTATAGGAAGTGACGATCTAAAACAACACAGCTGGCAGCGATAGATTATCTTACAATCAGACACAATACCCTAGATTGGGATAGGCTCGTCGTAAATGGTAAACTGAGAAAGGCTTATAATATTTTGAATATTAAACGCAATAAGTAAGTAGATTAGAAATATACAAGAATGGATTTATACTAACTCAGGCAGGTCTGAACTCGCGGTGGCACTGACACTTACATTCTGTTATTCTTATATCTATCTCTTCGTAATGCTATTTAGCGAGTTTTGTCTAGCGCGTGTAGTTGTATTTCTATTTTAAGTCAATGTCGTTTTTCTCAAATATCTCATATCTATATTAAACCTATGTACAATGTATACAGTTAGAATACAGTGACATTAGAAATAAACATTTTGTGCTCTAACAATTATCGTTTCACTGTTAACGAAATTGGCTGCCGAGAGATTGTATTCTTAATTTTTGGTAAACGATTGACCTCACCTGAAGTTTGACAATGACCAAGACAATAACAGACTCAACCCTAGCTTTCATGTCCAAATTTCGGAACGGATCCGTTGGTGCTTTTTTTTTTAAACTGGTTCGGCAAAGTGACTGTACGGTACCTGATGGAAAGTACAGCACAGTCCATAAGTAACGGTGACCGTCAGTGTTAAATAACAACGGAAGTCGTCGCTATCATGCAGGTGTACAAGTGCCTCTTCACGCCTCGTTTGAAGGACCCCATGTCATAAGAGGAAGGGAACACGCTGGTGAATGATCTTTAACTTGAGGATAGTAGTGAATCAAACGGGCATTAGATACCACAGCGGTTTTTCCTTCCCCGAAAACTCTAACCAATTTCTTAATTCGAAACTAAAGCGATCGATGCAGTATCCAGTTGGTAATACAATCAATTTTATTGTACTCAACACTGTTTCTCCAGTTATGGATTTTTTGTCTTCAAAGTCCTGACAGGCATTTACAGCTTCACCGGGCTACTGAGATGAGCGTTTAAGACACTCAACCGATTTTTTACTACCAGCTCAAGGGTGCACTGCACACCTCGTCTTGCGCTATCGCCTTGATTACGCAGTATCGTGAATCTAACTAATCTAAACTAGTTACGATGTTCATAACTTACCAACGTTTATGTCTATTTTAAATATGATTGCTGACTAACCTTCAGTTCGAATAAAGGAAAAAAGAAAACCTTTCCACTATATATGTAGCTACTGTGTGCCATGTATGTGGGATGATATGTATTGTGTAATGGAAATAAAAATCTTATATTTAATGTAAAATAGTTGCATATGTGATGTTAGCCCAATGAAGCTGTGAGAGCACGTCACACGAATAGCGTAATCAATTTTAAAAAATCGCATATGTGATTTCGTTGTTTCCTATGAAATATGCGTCAGTTATGTGTGTGTTATTGAAACCAAATATCATATGTATATATTCCGGTGATTTACTCCGTCATATAAAAATGAATATTCCGTATCTATTACTAAAGACTGACAACGGTCTGATGTTGAAATTAAAATTCGATTTTTAATTTAGTTTAGGGCGGAATAATCTGAATTTTATCCTTTGAGCGATCTGAATTTTATCATTTAAATTGGCGTCGCCTAGAGCGAACGAGATTGCCAAAGGCAGTTGGCGTCAGACGCCAACAAGTACCTCCAGAAAGTTCGATTAACGAGTTCCGAAGATTTAGTGGCATTGTAATCGCATAAGAATTACCCACGTCCTTTGAAACTTTATAGCGTTTTTTCTCACGATTTATGGTAACATAAAGGTTTTGAGTGCGATAAACCTACATTTTTATTCACCGTTTCCTGGTAACTTAATCACACAAAAATCCATAGGTTGCTTCCGCTGTACATTTTTTAAGTGAAACTTCTTTTGGAGGGCTTTGAAAATGAGATCAACAACCTTTTTGTGTGACAAAAGTGGTGGGAGTAAACATTGTCTTGGATAAAATGTTGAAAACACCGGTTCTTGTCTGATCACCGAAGTTAAGCAACGTCGGACGCAGTCAGTGCTTCGAATGGTGACCGCCGGAGAACACCGCGTGACGTTGGCATTTTGTTGTATTTATGTGATATAAAATGTTTCCCTGTAATACAAAAAAATTACTACTATCGAGTCTTTACAACACACCCTATTTTTTCATTATAAAATCTATTAGAAATAATTTACTTACTCCATTTCAACGTAAACCGCTTACTGGAAAATATATATTTAAACATAAATCCCGATGATGTCCTTTGATAAAAACCTAACTGCCTCACTAGTATTTTTTCTGAGTACTCAAGACTACACCTGTATTTATAATTTCCATTTTATTAAATCTTAAGTATAATAAGAGTTATATTGAAGAATACTCAGTTCATATTTAGGTATAGACTTTCGAAAATAGTTTGTTAAAACTTTGTAAGGACATTAAATGAAATCAAAAAATATGTTTAAGCTGAATTAGATATTTTTAGTGATATATTATCATCATACATTTAATTAATTTTGTAATTGGTGTCTAGAAGGAAGCCGGGCATCTTTTTCCACTTTTAATTAATTTATTATTGGCTGTGCCCGCAGCTTTACTTATTGACTTTCCTCTTGAAGAACTCCATACTGTTATCCCCAGGAAAAGCCTCAGCTGGAAGCTCGTTCCACAATTGGAGTGTTCGCAGGCGGAAACTCTTCTGGAACCGGACCGTCCAGGACCATTTCGGTTCCAGGGTGTGAGGGTGAATTCCCTAATCCTCACGTCCTAGTCTATGCAACCGCCGTTTTGAATTAGAGAACCGAGATACCGGAAATCAGAGTAGGTTGGTAAGGTTATATCATTTAAAGCTATATGCGAAAACAGGAAGAACCACCGAAGTCGCAAAACAAATGTTCCGAGTTTACTAATTTACAAACCAACGTTCTCCAACAACACATTGATATTAGATTGATATTACCAGCTTTGGACGTGACATGTGTTTTGGCTTGACTGAACATAATAAAGAATAAGATGTTTTTTTTTTCGCGTGATAATAAGATTTTTTTTTTATTTACTAGCTGACTCTCGTAACTTCTTTCTCATGATGAAAATGGGGTTTAATATTTCATGTAAAGTGTGTTCTTATTTTTTTTTTAATTCTTTCATTATAACCTTTACAAACCTTATACCGATTATAAGTTACTTTCTTTAAAATACTTTGTATAATTCTCAACAAAGTCCGCTATTTATCAATATGAGCCTTGTCAATATCGGTTCAGTGAAACGGCTAAGATTTGCCTGGAGAAACATTTATTTATATGTATAGATTAAAAATATATTCTGAACGTTGAAGTTATACGGTATTGAAATTTTGTGTATTACAAAATATTTAAAAAAAACTGTTATTATTTTCGTTTAGTGTCACAGCCTTATAATATTATTAAGACAAATGTGAGTTTGTTCGTTTGCTTGTTACGCTTTCATTCTAGAAGAACTCAGCCGATCACCATTATTTTTCAACAAATTATAGAGGTACGAGAAAGGACACAGGGTAAAAATACGTACTGTCCCTGAGGGATAGGTCAAATCCACATTAACGCCACCGAAATCACGGATAAAAGCTAGTGATATATGTATAATATTTCATGCAAACTTGTTCTAAAATAATTGGGACACAAAATAATGTCGTCAAAACTCATTTCAGTATTAGTTCTAATACAGATCAGAACTAAATGACTAAATGGTAGGGTTTAGTTGGGAACATTTATTTTCTCAACTACAATTCACAGATTCCTCGAACGTTACACGAGACTGTAGCAATATTACTTGGCGTGACAAACTCCAATCTCGGAGGCTTGATCTTTGAAATTAGCTCGCTCTACTAATTATCATAAAGTTTTAACTACGACGAACTTTTGGCAACACTATCAACGCTTTAACTGAAATCTCTTGGAATATTTGAATATTAAGTGAGGTTTTTTGGCTCCGATAATTTTGTTTCAATTTAATACTAGACTTAGTTTTTATTTCAAAACTATCAAATTAACATTTAAATACATTATTAACGGTCCAGATAAAAGACGTACGGTGTTATTACAAAAAAGTTAAATACGTATTGAATACTTGCTTTATAAAAGTTTGGGTAGTTACGTACTAAATGGACCACGCTCGCCGAATGTTCGACATTTTGCTTTTTTATCTTTGTTTGGTTAGCTTAGGTTAGACTTGCGATTGCGTTCCAAACCCTGGCTCACACTTTCGCGCCGTGCGGCCGGTGACGTTTTTAGCCGGTAAGAGTCTCGGCATCACCCTTCAGCTGTTACCCCTGTCCCCCGACACCTGGAGGCGTATCCTATACAGGATTTTCTCCACGCAAAAAAAGGGGTTAGACTTGCGAAAAAGGACAACAGAAGTTTACCGGCAGCGGTTGGCCAGCGCGGTGCATTTAATACGTAAATATCCAAACTTTTTTAAAGCAAGTATTCAACACGTATTTAACTTTTTATAATAACACGGAATGTGTTTATTATATAAACGTATATCTAACTAAAAGAACAAAACATTTAGTATACCTTCTTAAATAATATATAAACTAAATCGACGTGATTTTAAGAGAAGTTTAATTTTGAAATTTGCTTGTAATGTATTAAATGTTTGCACACTTTTATAATGTTCACTATGGAAAGCTTTTCATTAAAAACCCATCATCTATACATATAAACAAAAACGTCTTTTATTTTGTTCGGGCCAGCACTCAAAAGCGCTAAACTTATGTTCACCAGATATTTACTGACAAATAAGAGAATTTTTACAGTATTATCAGAATATTTATTTTGAAGGAGATAAGACGTAATTGAACGTACACTTACTGTAGAGTTAATTGAGGAGGCAATTAAGACATTTAAATAGTGATGTCACAAAAACCAGTATACATTTTATTATTAGAGAAATATTTTATTTCTCTAAAGGTGTGCAATAACGATATTGGTAGGACGCGGCGTCCGAATCATAAAATAACAATACCGGACATGATTGTTGAAGAACAAAAAAAAATGCCACGTTTCATTCCAAACGAGTAACTGTACAAGGGGTAAATTGAAACGCCGGTTGGGAGACAGAAATTGGCAAGTTTGAACACCACGCACAACCATTCCGGGGATTTGTCGGACCCTCGTAAAATTCTCTTCCAAACAGAATTGCCCGAGGTTTATCTTATTTTGAAATGCTCCCTCTCGGAAAGATGACGCGGCGTTTACGATGAGAACGCGGTGTGAGTTAAAATGTATTAAGGTCATTTTACCTTAGTATTATTATTAGAATTACTGAACTTTATTAATATAGATTAACTTGCCACATGGTCATTATATTTTCATACTAGCTGTGCCCGCGAGTTCGTCTGCGTGGAACATAATGCAAAAAACAGTCATTCGTTTACAGTGTGTTAGATATTATTTATACATGATATAATATCTTTATTTTTATAAGAGACTAATTAACTATTATTACATTTACTTATTCTTCTCTCATACTTAACTCGAGCCGTCAGTTTACAATAACTTTTGGTAGAGTGGATTAATTCTAATGGAACAAAGACTAAAGGTTACTCGAGGATATACTTTAAGGTTATAAATACAGTACTTTAGTAGTGGTGTGTGTTCAAACAGACAGACAGACAGACATTTCTTTTAATGTTGGAAATGTATTTTGTTATTTATTCCTATACTCCTGCAAAATTTTTTTTTGCAAAAATCTAGAAAGTGTATTTAAATTAGATTTACATTCATATTATATGAGATATAATATAGATAAGAGAGAGTGCTTCCGATATTTTAAGAGATGTGTTTTTTTTAAATATTTCACACGAATTTTATCTCAGAGGTTATGTCTTACCTAACGTTACATTTGAATGTTATCTGAGGCTTCAATTATAAGTTACGTAAAAATATTTTTCCAATTCTATAGTTCATAATTAAAATGTCACCGCAATCTATAAGATATCGCTATATATAGCAAAAGCGTTACAAATTTCGAACGTTCGTAGATAGATACGGTGTTTAACACGCTACTACTAAGTCGCGATTACATCAATAATAAAAGCTAGATTCTCTATAATGTTCGAATGCTAGAATATTTTTGATCGAATAGCATTCGAATATACCTTAACATGCGATACATTTCTATGTAAATCATGCCAGAATACGACTGCTCGCGATTTTTTTTTCATTTTCTCATTTATTTATTTTTAATCGTAATTCAACTTAGTGCCTAGTTCTCGGGCACTTTAAACCTCGGCATGTTTGTGCGAGTGTGCCGGTACGTTTATAGGTAGTTTCCATACTGTCTCTTATGTTTATACTGTGACGTCGGTGTTTCTGTGGGTCGAGTGATACTACCCCGGGCGAGCCAACCCATTCGTGCTGAAGCCAGTAATAGCTTCAGCGTGACTGTAGTCCCGTGAAGCTGTTAAAACCTTGCTGGGTCAATAGCGTAGTCAGTTCGAAAAAATTCAGCGTGACTCTACCTACTTCAATATGTTAGTACTGTAATAATTACATAGCCTGTTATTCTGAGAATACCTCTTCATACTACTGCAATATCGTTACAATAAACACAGTTATTTAATAAAACTTGGATATAATGTAAATTGTATACAATTCTAAGCAAATGGTCAAGCATCGAGAATTTCAACCTCTTTCAACTTTAACTAATGAGATGCAAAATGATATTTTTCATGTATTTTGAGCAGAAGTGATCCAATATGGATATCCACATACATGTTAACATTAAAAAAGATGACATCTGTTATATTAATTCCACTATGAAGCCAGAATATGCTTAGAAATAACGTAACATTGATTCATTGGTCATTCATTGGTCAACAAAAAAAAAATTTTTTTGGGTTTCTGTTCTCTTGCTTAAATTCTGATTCTAGACATTGAAAAACACTTAAATATTCATATTTAACTTATAAAGTTTATTTTGGTCTTATTTACGACGATAAGTATGATTTAATTAATTTCATAAACAAAAGATTACTACTACAACTGAACGAATTTAAAGACAACATGGGGGCCTACTCCGAGGAACAAGGAGAACTTTTTCACCAAGATGTGATGGACTTTGAACGGCGATATAGAGGGCAGTACAACGAGAATATGATGGGAGATTACATTTGGGGTTTAATACGAGAGAGCTCACACGAGCATAAAAGAAATACGAAAAATATTTACTTTTAGACATTAGTTTCTTGTTATTTTACATCTATATGTTATTGTTTATCACAAATCTTGAATAAAAAGACTCTTGTATCTAAAAAAATGTTTTCATATTATCATTTACAGTGGAAGTGTAGAAAAAATATAAAAATCAATAATTTTTGCCGAAAAATTGAAAAATTGTTCTAGTTTCTACAAAAGCAAACTTTAATCGGAAAAAATCCTTATTTTTGTCGTAGGAGAAACCAAAATTTAACATGTAGAAGTTAGACCCAAAAATCTTGTTGACCGGTATTATATTTCCTGGCTGTTGCGGCCACTGAAATCAAAACTGAATTAACATACAGTAAGAAGAACCCAAGGAAATAAAATTTGTTTTGTGTGATAAACTTTTATTGAATCCATTTACTTTAACGTTGTATATGAAACGCAAGTTAATGTTTTTGTAACTTTTTCATATATTTTTCCCATCTTTGATATTATTTTAGCTGGCCTATTACAAAACGTGTTATTTGATCTGAAAAATGAAACCTTTAAATGAAGATTATACTCTCATAGCCTCATTAGTGGTAATAGGAAACACAACGTAACGACTTTAAAATATATCACGCTTAAACGAGACAATTTGAAATTAAGCTGCCTACTGTTTCTTGTTTTTATTTCATCGTTAAACATTTGTAGAAATCTAGTAGAACTTTCCTCGCTTGGAGTAAAATTACAAATTTTCTATATATTGCACTAGGTTCTACGGCTTCTGCTCTCGAAAAAAAAAGATTTTCATTGTTCATTGATGCTCCAATCCTATTGGTCTTAGCGTGATGATAAATGAGCTATCTAACACTGAAAGTTTTTTTTTAATTGAATCAGTAGTTCCTGATATTAGCGCGTTCAACTATACAAACTTTTCAGCTTTATAATATTAGTATAGATATTAAATAAAATCTATTTCAAGATATTACGTGGTAAGTTAATCGTATTTAGAGAGGTTGAAATTTTAGAAGCCCATTAATCAAACTTCTTGGACACTTGTAATTTTTTTATTGAACAAAAATGGGTTACCTTACCGCAAATATGTTGTGGATGAGCTATGCAGCGGATACGAATATACGTTAGTTCTTATTCAGCAGGTGGTAGAGTCATTCCGGCGGACGGAGGAGGTGGCCGGTGTGTACCCGGCTGTCTCCGAACAGGACGAGGTCCGGCGGCAACAATATCGCTGCTGGGCCAACCGCTGGGGCGGCACGATGAAGTCTATAGAGATCTCGTGCCGCCCCAACTTAGCGGTAGACGTACACCGTGGGGTTTTAGTCCGTGCGAGACGGACATAACCCACCCTCTCCCCCGGGAGGGTGGTGTATCCATAAGGGATTTCCCCACGTAAAAAAAAAAAAAAGGTGGTAGAGTCACGCTGGAGCTATTATTGGTTTCAGCATTAATGGATCGGTTCGCCCGGGGTAGTACCACCCTCTCACAGAAAAACAACGTGAAGTAACAGTGCTTGCATTGTTGCGCTTCGTTCGGTCAGTGAGAGCGCCGGAGGCCCACATTTTAAGTTAGTCCGGTGAAGCTGTTAAGACCTTGCTTGGTCAATAGCGTAGTCAGTTTGACAAAAAAAAAAACCCACGTTTTAAAAGGCCGGCAACGCACTTGCGACTCCCCTGGCGTTAAAAGTGTCTATGGACGGTGGTGATCACTTAACATCAGGTGACCCACCTGTTCGTTTGCCTCCTATGATATAAATATTTATACATATCAACCGATCGAGTATCGAACATACGTCAATAATGCCATCTGCATCATAATGTAACTATATCGAAATATAATTTAAATAAAGATTTTACCTTTTACGTTGTAATTAGTTATAGTTCGGATTGAATCCGCGATAATCTTTCATTTCTTCATCAGTAAGATCGGTGAATTCATTTAATGCGAAAGTAGTGTGCTTATTTTCTTTGTTATATCTGTTGATATTACTCAATGCCACGACGAAATGTAGAAAATGCAGATAACGATCCTGCGAGTTTTTGTATTGTTTGTTGTATTTAATAACAAAATCGTCGAATAGGCTTTCCGCGTCTTTCAAGTCATAGTACGGTTTTTGTGGTAAAAATTGACAGTGAATTATAGCAAAAAGCAGAAATAAGGTTGCCACAGTAAATACACGCATAACTGATAGAATAGTCGTATTTTCAAATACTACTTAAATCTCCAAACTAACTCTAAGAGTAACTAACCAATCTAACCGTATTTAAATATACATATACAAGTGGCACATTAGTTACAGGTATTGCTAATTTGAAACGGTTGCCTAGAGTACGTTTCTTCTATACTAAGATTAATAATAATGATGATATTATAAATAGGTAAAGTTTGTTAGGTTGTAGGGGGTAATATCTGGACTAAACCGACTTTGAAAATTCTTTTACCAATAGAAAGCCACGTTATTTGTAACTGTCATAGGCTATATATAAACCCGTGAAAAGACATTTTTGTAGAAGTCGGATTTGCAAAGTAAGTCGGAGAAAAAACAGTCAAACGAAAACGTTTCTTACGAACGCTGTCTTAACGATGAGAGATATATGATTAAGTTCCAGAGAATAATTGTAGAGCTTGATAATGCCTATAAAAAAGTCAGCGACAGCATATGTCTAACTTTTATATTTGAGTCACAAAAAGTAGTTTTTTTATAAATGTTTACCGCCCAACGAGTGGGCTAATCTATATTTCTATACTAATATTATAAAGAGGTAACGTATGTGAGTTTGTGTTTGTAGAGGGTAATCTCATGAATTACTGGTCAGATTTGAAAAATTATTTCAGTGTTAGAGAGCTCATTTATCAAGGAAGGCTATAGGTTATATATCATCACGCTAAGATCAATAGGAGCGGAGCATCAATGAAGAATGATTTAAAATCGTTATTTTTTCCTTTTGCTTTCACTACGTATTAGTTCGTTAAGTGATGTTTATTGGTCATATTATCAACAACAATTATGATTTCTTATCAATATGTTATGATATAATAACTGAGCCACAGTAACGCGTGACTGAGTCAGCTGGTAATGATAATAAAATTGAAATATGTAATAAATTAAACAGATTTACCGAGTGGCAGAATCTATGCAAAATTTGACAGTGGAAGCATTACTACCATATCTATTTCTTTTGCGACACAGCAGTTTCGCTGCCTTAAGTAACCACTCTACACTAAAGTATTCGTTACTTCATACTTTAAAATACACGAAACGCTGTTTTACACATTAATTTATTCTATTATATATCTATTACTTTTGATTATTTCAAGTGAAAACTTCCTTTAACACCGTTAGATTTGAAACTCGATTAAACGTAAAAACGACATTAAAAAGAGACAAAACATATAAACACATATATAGGATTCCACGTGCGAGAGAACGAGATAGAATACAATATACAGTGTTTCTTATATTCGTGGTCTCCTAATTGTTAGTACATGTGGGCCTGGTTATTATGAAATCTTACGGAAAAGCGTTATACCCAGCGTGGCGTGGTGTATGGTTGACGTGTATTGGCTTTTTGATTATTTTATAATTTTTGTAAGGTACCGTATGAAGTGTATATATATATTATTTTACTACAATTTACAAGTCGCTCTGGTGAATTTCCGGTACAAGAGGAGATGACATAGCTACGAATTTTATCTTTTGTTTAATTATTCAGACAGACAATTGGTTTTCTTTTACATTATTATTTGATTATAATATATTATGATTGGTAACGTCTCTCTGACTGTTCAACCGTTTGTGTAATTGTAACTTGAGAACTACTTAAATAAATTACATCATTCTTTATTTCAAATAAAGATGTATTCTTCGGTCAGGTTTTAATATACATTTTGTTATCTATAATGCTATAGTAAAAAGAAGTTTAATTTATTTGTTTCACTTTAAAAAATATTTATATTATTATCTTTATATATAAATTTCTTCTGTGCGTGTGTATGTCACTGAACTCCTCCTAAACGGCTAGACTGATTTTGATGAAATTTTGTGTGCGTGTTCCAGTGGATCCGTGAATGGCTTAGATTCAATTGGACCCGGTAGGTGGCGCTACAGTTGACTTTTAGGATTTATATTTTTTATTATCAAGGCAGGACAACGTCCGCCAGGTCCGCTAGTTTGTTTATATATTTATAAAGCCACGTTATCAGCGAGTAACATGGACTCTATTTTCAATATCTACATTAACATTTAATTTAAAAAAGTTTATTTATAACTCTGAGATGTGTTAAGCGTTATTTAAATGAAATATTATGTATGTTACAAGGTTAGCATTATATGAAAGTTTACTGTAATCATGTAAATAAAAAAAATGTTTGATAAAATTTTAAAAATAACAACACACGCGCTGTTGGATATAAAATATTAAATGTATTGGATTAAAATAATAACCCATATTCTAACATAACATTAATCCTACCAGCAAATACTTATGAAACACACTGTATTTGACTGTGAAAATAATGTAAAGTTTCACAAAATTAACAATGTAGTGTGAAGATAAGGAAATATTAATTTACGTTATTGCCATTTACACGTACATAATTTTCGCATTCTCAATGCATAAATAATTGATAACAAGTGGTATAACACAAAAAAAAACAATTTGCGCTTCAATATACCAGGTGTTAGGATAGTCACTTACAATATTCTAAGAGATAATAAATGTTCATGATCACATTTAACATAAAATAGTAATATAAAAACAAATACTAATATATTTATTAGCAAAGACCGACGTGAAGTAACAGTAAGTTTCGTTCGGTCAGTGAGAGCGCCGGAGACCCACCTCCCCTCCCCTTCCACTTTCCCCTTCCCCTTCACTTTCTCCCATGGACGGTGGTGATCACTTACATCGCCCACCCATACATGACCCACCTGTTGACCGTTTGCCTCCTATGATATAAAAAAAAACCTTTTTTTATAGTGGAGAAATCCTTCATTGGATACATCTCCCGCTGCCGGGAGATAACGAGAGGGTTATGTCAGACTCCTACTGGCTAAAACTCCACTGCCGCCTAGCGCATGTTTGTGGAACAGGGAACCGAGGTGACGGAAACAAACTCCGGCGCCCTGGTCACGCGCTCAGATCGCCCTGGTGGTAGTACGGGAATTATCTTCTCGTGGACATAGCTCTCCTGGGCCTCATTTAGAAGCTGAGGCTATCCCGTGCTTCTTCGCCACGGGTCCTCCTTTCCTTGGCAATGGACGCCCGCATCCATCACCAGGAGGTTGTTTTTCAGGGAGGCATTTAGATACCTGCCACCATCACGCCTCCTTCCTCGACTAGGTCTGCTACGGTGCGCTGGAGGTGGATCCGCAGCCCTCTCCCTTTCTCGTTCTGCTTCTTCTTTGCAAGATATAACGTTTTCGCAATAAGTAACAACTGCTTTCCAAGCTCTATCTCCACTGACCATAGTGCGAACCACGGCCGATAGAGAGAGCTCATCTCCTATGACAGCTACCAGCGCACTTCTCCGTTCAGCCCATACAGGGCAAGCAAAGGGACCCTAAGTTAAAGTTTGTTGTAAATCTTTGAAAAGTATGGATTTAATCGTAATTAACCTAAGTGCAACAACCGGTGCCGAAAGTTGCAAGGGGCGACCCGGAGTTAATAATCTTCGATAATAAAACAGACAATAGACCTTTTTGTTTGGTTCATGCTGTTCCGACGTTTTATGCTTCCTTTCATTTTTACTTTCACTTTTATTTCATTGAAACTGTGCTTTAACATAGACGCCTAGAGCATTGAGTTATACTTTTGAACTTTTGAAGTTTTCTACATAATTAGGTCAAATATTAAGCACCTATTTTTAATTGCTTTAGAACCAGAATCAGTGTGGAGTATATTATACCTTCATAAATATTGTTATTGTCTAAACTTTCACCTTGTATACAGCGGTTTCTATATTACACATATTTTCAGTTAGATAAATCATATTTTTATGGATTTAACTCGTATTCAACTTTAAGTGAGCAATAATATTTATATTAATATGGTGGGCCAGTCAATATAAACTAGTTTTGAGTTTTTACGTTCCCGACATAGGGAAATGTAGTAATTAAATAATATATTAAATCCACGAAACATTTAATAACTTTGACACTGGCAGAATTTGTAATTACGTAACGCTATTCAAAAAGACCCCAACTAATTGTGTAAGCACAATAAATGCTACTAATTCCAGGCACGGAATAAAAAGTATAAAATGTCTTACTAAGCTGTATGTATAAAGTCTATCTGTATAATTGTGTCTATAAGTTATTAATAGGATCAGTGTATATAAATAAAATGATATAGATTCGGTTATGCGAACATCACGCAAAAACTACTGAATAGATTTTTTCTTTTTTAGGCTCTTGGTCCTTATTTAAAATACCACGATATCTTACGCTTTCAGCGATGAGTGTTTTCTTGCCGTGGAAAAGTGTGGCAAATGGTGTGGTGCGCATTCGCAGGAGAGGGAAGATAAATAGGAAATCTATCGAGTAGTTCGTGCGTCAAAATCAATATATTCTTTATTCAATTTAGGCCCTGAGAACTACCACCGGTTCGGAAAACAACCCAGTCATCGAGAAGAACTGGCAAGAAACTCTCGATCTGGTGTATCTTTTCATAATAACTAACATATTTTTTGTTTCTTGCAACATAACAGACACATAAAGCTACATTCGTTTTTAGTGGCTGCGCAGAGCGAGGCTTCACTTCCAGACGTCGCTATCGTTCACATATTGCGTCGTTGTCACCGCGTGATGCTGATGCGCGAACAATTAGTGTTGTGCGCGTATTTAGCAGTATTTGTTTCAATTTAGAGCTATACGCTCTGTTGATGAAGATTAAATTAAGTTATATATTAGGGTTTTATACTAAACCTTTTTGAATATTCACGTATAACCATATGTCTAAAGCGATGAATGCTCATGAAGAACACTCAAGTTCGGACAGCACGTCGATCGACGTGGGTTCGAATCCTTGCCAATGAGCCGAAGCTTTTAGTGCTGGTACGGCTTTTCTAAGCTCGCCTGGTTAAGCTATCACAATCAAATCTGTCACCAAACATCTATAGGTGTGTACTGGCAACCGAAATCGAGAGGTGGTCCCCATTCTAAGCTTAGTGTGTTTACCATCTTAAATCATCTAGTCATTTAGCATCATCCAATATCTTCTTTTTTTTACAGTAGCACGCTATTATGATAACTTTTAACCTGATGGTAAAGATACTACACATAATACACAACAACAACGATCACCGAGAGACAATGTCTTGCCAGGTTGATATACACACGATGGAGAGATCCTGCATGCACGCACTACCCTCCCGGGGCGAGAGTTGGTGGTGTCGAACTCTTACTGTTTAAAACTCCACGGTCTACATCCACCGTTTTGTTGAGTGGCCCGAGATCTATCGAACATTCATCGTGCCACCCCAGCGGTCAGCACGGCGTGAAGCGTTGCCGGGCCCCGCGACCTAGTCAAGAGCTGACCGCGTAACAATTATCAGAGATTATAGCAATTATATTAAAGCAGGATAAATAAATAAGACAAGATATACGGCACTCCGCATACATTCCAATGCAACAACTGCCTCGAACCAGGGCAGCGCCAAAAATCTCTTTATGTTTGTCACCTCGTATCGTCTCGCTCTGCACCAGTGCCATGTCAAATCGTCCATCATTTGTTAATAGAAATACTTTCGTTAAATATTATTATCATGCTTATACAATACTGTGTCAGTTCTAATTACTTCTGTGTTTGTTTTGTTTTTGTGTACATTCTATACTATTTTACAATATGTATATTAAATACGATATACATCGCACTAATAAACATTCAAAACAAAAATAAAGAGATAGTTTTGATTTTTTTAGTTTTTTGGTATAGTAACATTGTGGTAATTTTTGGTAACAGAAAGGTTTTCCTTACAAACTCTATATGTCCCTGGGACCACTCCGTTATAATAAACATTAAATAATTTTATTTTATACTATACCAACCTACCTTAAATAAATTATGAACATAAAAAGAGTATTGTTAATATTCATAAAATATGCCGTAAAAGCCGTAGGTATCGAAATTTACATAATAACTATTTTTTTAAACTTTGTCCCGCGTGCTGTGTGAATCTGTCAGGTATACTTTGTTACTGAGTAACTCGCAACTTCAAATATATATGGCGTTGTTTAGGCTTTGCCCAAGAAGTTTTTTTTTAAAGTAAAACTTCTTTAGGCGCTACTAGGAGGTAACTGGACTACAATGCAATGTAAGTCCGGTAGACAATATGGCGTCACGTTTTTGTACCATCCGGTTTTTAAACATTTTTGATTTTGTCAATAAATAATTAATAAACAAAACAATCAAAAATTTTTCAATAAAATAATAATAAAAATCATACAATAGAATTAATTATGTATATGGGCGCGCGACCGTGCTGCTATCTGGTTTCAATGTAAGTAACAAATTAAATCAAAGCTTCATTATCTATAGCGCTATCTATCAACTAATTCGGAATTTAAATGACACAGGAAATATTATTGGCAACTCTTTGTTATAAAGTGAATAAAATATAGAAAAGTATGAACAGATTACTATCTAATAATGCTAAAGAAGTTTTACTTCAATCGCGTGTGACAGTTACTCTCTTTTTTTATATTATAGGGGTGATAATGCTGCTCTAATATCATTGAAAGAAAAACCTTCTAGCACTTATTTGTCAGAACAACTCGGCACATCAAAACAAAATGAAGATGCTTTGATCTAAAAGGAAAATATTCATGTCAATAAAATAAAACTAGGTATTTGTGTCTTGGTTAAAATTTCCACCTTAAAACAGGATTATGTATGCCTGGGTAAAGCCTTATCTGAAGTAGAAGAAGATGATGAAGTTAAAATTATGTTTTTTAAGTCAATCAATTATTCTGCATCAAAATTCAAATTAGTCGAGTCTGATTTGTCTTATGTGTCTTTTGATAATTTACTTGTTATTGTTCCAGAACCTAAATAGTCAGTAAAGGTAAAAGAATATACTACCGTTTTGATAAGTCTTTAGACATGTTTGAAAAATGAGTAACTTACATTTTCCAGTTACCCTTTCAAGAATATTTGATATTTTTTTTATAAAGTTAAATTATGGATTGGTAAATACCAGTCACAAAGCTTATTGTTATTAATATTGAAGCTTACATTTACGTTATTAAGATCACAAGCTCAACTGACTGCAATTTAGTCAAGATATTAAAAAAGAACAACGACGTTACTGTGTTACAACTCTGTTAGTTTTCTGTCCCAAGGATATAAAGGACATTCTTCAGATTTTTATGAAATCTAATCAATATAAAATGATAATTTAACAAAATGTTAGTTTTTTACCTATTTATACAGTCATATATTATTGTTAGCAGTTAATATATACATATTTAGAGTGATTAGATAGAATTTAACATTATTAAAATTCAAGAAGTAACAGAGTTGTTTGGAATTTAATAAATAATCGTTAAACTTTAAAAAAAAAACTGTGATTGTAATTGTGATTATAAGATAAAAGACTGTAATTAACATTAATGTCAAAATATTTGTAACTGATTTGTTTCATTTCATAATAAAAACTAAAACGTTGTGATAACAGAGTTGTATTTTTTTACACCATAACTCACAAAACCTGGAATAAATCACAAGTCATTAGTTAAAGATCGCGGCCACCTGTAACAGCAAAAAGAGTAATATTCATGGGTCATTGTCAAATTTTGCGCAGGTAACCGTGACTAAAAATAAAAAAATTATAAAAAAATAAAATTACTCAAACGTGACTTTTAGTTACATCGAGGCTCGTTATTACCTGCGCAAAATTTGACAATGACCCATGAATATGTTTTTAATGCATTTCTAAATGAATTCTTTTATTTTTCCATTACGTACGCCACAAAGCTCATTAAAATTTAGTATCGAAACTGATTCAAACTACAAACAACATTATTATCAGATACAGTATTATTGTCAGTAATAACTTATTAATTATTCTCATGCGTATACAAAATACAAATAGCATTATCATGCAATTCACTACTCACACACATTTATCATTAAAAATAAATCTACCTATTAATATATTTACTTGCGGATTTTAATAACAATATCCTATTATTATTCTATTTTCATGGAGTTTTAATTATGAATACAATCCTAGATATTAAAGACTTTCAGTCAACAAAGAAACCGTTCCAGTATTTTATTACTTCGAATCCGTGACAGGCAATTTTTTTCTTTATATTGACAATATGAAACCCTGATATTCTGATTAATTGGATTTACTTATATTTTTTCTCATATTTATACATTATAGTGCATTACATCAACTTATAACGGATCCACTGCAGTGCCATAGGTATCTTCCTGAACGAAGGTAAGGCATAATCACCATATCAGCACACGGCGTATTGCCGATTTGAAACCTCAACATTTTTTTTGTATATCATAGGAGGCAAACGAACAGGTGATGTCGTGTGTTGTTAAGTGACCAGCGTAACCGTCCATAGACACTTGCAACTTGGGGAGTTGTGTTGCACCAGCCTGTGTTGAGGGGGAGAGGGTGGAAGGGAAAGGATAAAGGGAGAGGGGAGAGGATAGGTGGGCCCCCAGCGCCCTCACTGACCGAACGAAATGCAACAGTGCAAATAAAAAAGCACTGTTACTTCACGTCGATTTTCTGTGGGTTAGGTAGTAGTACCCGGGGCGAGCCGACCCATTCATGCTGAAACCAGTAATAACTTCAGCATGGGTCTACCTCCTACAAGATACAAACAGAATATGAAGAACTAATCCACATTTCTATGTTTTCTCACATACGGTGATAATATAAGAATATTTTACGCCAGGGTTTCAATCTGCGGACATTACATTGACATTTCATAGGTGAAACTACTCGTTAACTACGACTTTTCGTACCTTTATTTCCACTTCGTAACTTTTTCAAACTAACTTTTTCCACGATTTGGAACTCCAAAAGAGCATTTTTCTCAATCTTTTCCTGTTCTTTTCGTATCCTTGACAATCATCAAATCAAATTATAATTTATTCAATTCAGGCCTGGAGAAGACATTTATGAACGTTAAAGCTACCACCAGTTCGGAAAACAACCCAGTCATCGAGACGAACAGGAAATAAACTTGATCTGATTTATCTCTTCATGTTATATATTTTTACGAAACATAAATAGTTACATTCGTTTTTAGTGGATGCACAGAAAGGGGCGTCATTACAAGACATCACAATCGTTCACATATTGATACATCCTATAAAATAGCTTTTAGACATTAAAACCCGTGAAATGGTTCTTGAACTCACTATCTTGCATATCGGTAATGTGTTTTGGGACCTTGTTATATCCGTATGCAAAATTTCAGGATGATCCGTCAAGAAGTTTGAGCATAAAACCGTAATAAATAAACAGACTCACATTCGCATTTATAATTTTAGTCAAATTTTGTATACAAGCTAACGAAGCGGTTTTTATGCTTGAATAAATACCGAGACAACATGACTGAAATATTAGCAAAACGTCGCACGACAAACAACAAAGAAACAATCCCAACAAGGTAGCCGAAACTACTTTCAACGTACTTAATTGAGCCATAATTTCGCCTCGAGTAGTTCTCTGGAACATTTCATATTGTGTCGCGGAAAATACCCAAACTGTTTCAACAAAGGAAAACTTAGAATGTAGCGTAAGCCCAATTAATTAAATGATTGCACTGGTTACTTTCGCAGAGAGCTTTTACTTGTTTCTGTAATCTAGCTTAGTATTGTATTAATTATACTTATTTGCCAGTAATTATAAATATCGTGTAGTTTCTTTCTACTATGGTTACTAAAAACATAATTTTTCTTTAAAAAAAATGTTTGAATTAGGGTTGCCTAGTGACAAAGGCTGTCCTGTTTATAGAACCTAAGTAACGCAACCCGGAAGAGGTGCTTGCAATATGTCAATCACCCCTTTATAAGCATGAGAATTTGTACCGTCGTTTCAATAATTAAATCAAATGTAATGTGTATTCCTCTGTATCTTACTAATATAGAATTAACAAATTTAATGCATTAAAGCTTTCATTAGTTCCAGCAAATATCATACCCATCTATTTGAGGTTATTTGTATCTAAAATGGTACCATTAAGCATCATTGTATGAGTTTTGTGTAACTATAGTGGCAATATTAAGAATTGAATACGTCTTTTGGGAACGCATCTCCAAAAAAGAAACTATATGTTTCTAAGATTTATTTGGAACTACATTTACACTAAATGAAAATTAAATATTTTAGTAATGTGCCTGACATTGTTTCACAATGTTTGCTAGATATTTTATCGGTTATTCCTTTCATAAGCTTCGTTCCGTTAATTTATCTGTTTCATGCCCACAAACTTTAATTCAAAGGTTAACAACCATTGTTGAGAATGGTAAATGAAACGATATTGGTTTTAATATTTCTCCCAGTTTTAAGTGCCCCAGGAACGTAGATTTACTTTTTTATTTACTGAAATGAAATACATATTATTTTTACAGTATTATTATTAACAACAAATAATAATTTAAATTATTATTATGTACGGAAATTCTACTTTGTCACAGTTTTCTTTATAACATATATTTTACATTGTATTTGTGTTTAAAAAATAATCATAATAGCACAAGTACAAAGAATATAGTTAAAACATTGATATACAAAACCCCAAGATGCACACTTAACGTCTCACAGCCGGCACACAAAAATGAGTGCATAATTTTGATTTATGCACTCATTGCAAATAGTCTCGCATCGCTTGCGTCCTAGTAAAAATAACTTTAAATCATTCAGGTAAGGTCGAATTTGCAAAATCATAAGCGTATCGCATAACTATAACCATGTATATATATTGGGGAGTTTTTACGGGACGGTTTTGAGGGCTACTTTTATTCGAGACTGTGCGGCTGGGGTTTTATATGAGTGAAAAACATTAAATGTAGATATTTTTATCGGAATTCAGAAAGGTTTTTAAATAAAGTTGCAAATTTTCTTTTGAATATTTGGTTTATTAAAACAATAAAATGAAAGATAAAATACTGATCACAAGATATAACTAGTTTTTCACCGATTAAGAAGACTTGTTAATAAATATGTAAAACGAAAAGTATGATGGCTGTCTGTACAATCAAATTTACAATTAAATGATAAATCGTATATAATTACCGGCCGCACATTTCTCACCTAAGTTTTGTATTGATGGAATAAATGGGAACACACACAAAATTTATTTCAATATTACATTTTTTTTATATCATAGGAGCAAAACAAAGGTCGGTCACCTGCTGCTAAGTGATCACCACCGTCCATAGACACCAGCAACATCAGGGGAGTGACAAGTGCGTTGCCAACCTGTGTTTGGGAGAGGGAGGAGGAGGAGAGGGAATGGGGAGAGGGTAGGTGTGTGTAGTGTATATCATAATGTGTAATTTGTATATACACACAAATGTATCACTTTGTTGAAATATTTTCACTTTAAGATTCCATGGTATCAGTTATTACCAATGATATTACAACTAAAAAGCTACGGACGTTACGTATGTTGACAAAACAAATTAGCACGATAACGCACACATGCGTAAAGTAATACTGTAACGTTACACTGTCTTAAATAAAATTTGGAAGTAAGATGGCATATTCTTAATATCGGCGGTGAAAAAGAAATAGTTATATGTAGCTAAGATACGGGCGGATTGGCGGGGCAGCCGTCAAATGTATGCTACATAGCCTAGTTTTAACAAAGCGCTGTCGAAGCGCTTATGATGTATCTACAGCATTTTAGTTATAATATCATTGGTTATTACTATGAATTCTTAAAAATTACTTAAGTTTTATAGGTTATATTAAATAATTGCACAACAGACACTAGACACATTAAATTAAAAATACACGCAACAAATAAACTTTATGAGATTTCATGTATCATCATATATTACATATTTACATATAAATAAATAACATCAAAGTGGGGTGTCGTTAACGTTTGCTATTGGTTGCTCCTCAATCGTTGGATCTGAAAGAACATGGATTTATTTAATACACTAAAAAGAAATACAATATTGAATAAACATAAATCTTTGAAAACATTCTTTTTTTCTCGAACTGACTATGCTATTGACCTGGCAAGGTCTTTACAGCTTCACCGGACTACTAAGGCGAGCGCTTAAGGCACCCAGCCGATTTGTTTTTAGGTAACATACACAAGGGCGCACGGCACCTCGGCTTGGGATGTTACCTGAGAAGTCGCGTCTGACCTAGCTAACTATTCTAAGCTATTCATAAATATATATTCATTTGTGAATCATACAATCGAATTGCATGATTCACAAATGCATACGTGTATATCGGAAGACGTGTATATCGCATTTGAAAACATCCAATTCTAAGTGTATTTATACTAAGCACTCAGACAGAACAGTTATCATCATACAAAAGTCTGTTGAACCGAACCCAACTCTCATTATTTAATAGAGAGTTTATAAGCATTAAATCACTAATTCATTTTGCTAAAAGTTATCATTAAAATAAATTATAAAATATCTTTCTAAATTCAGGATAAACGTAACTATTAAAAACTGAAAGAACTTTGATTCACTCGTAGAACATACACCTAGACTACACGTTGTTTGATCAAGTTTCAAATAGTACAATGACTCTGAGTATTTACAAAAAAAATAAATGAAGCTATAAGGTACTGTATTTACTACTATTTACTTTACTAGATAGTAGCTACTATTCCCAACTTATTAAAAGCCTTCACCGAACGTTTGTTTGAGTATTTCGGTTGGCATAATTTAAAGTACTATTTTCTATGAACAAAAACATATTAATATCTTAAGTCATATTGTGATTTCATTGAACTTGTATACGATAAATATTGAAATAACGTAAAAAACGTAACGTAAATACGTAAAAATTGAAGACCATAATAAAAGACTAAAAATTTGAACGGCAGAACTTGGACTTGATTCAATTTGAAATATACTTTCTTATAATAGTAACTTTTTTTATAGTAGCACGGTAAAATGACTGTATTATGCCTGATGGTAAGCACAGTACAGTCCAAAAACATCGCTGGTCGCCGCTGTCATGCCGGCTGGATATGCACAGGCTGATCCCAAAACGCGACCCGCAGAAACGAATCACTACGACGGGCTTTTTCCTCGTATACATGCTGGTTGCGACCCAGTCAGACTGTAAAACCCTACCACCCTAAGCAAACGAAATAATTCCGTTATGCTGCTTCATTAGTGATATATTAAAATATTACATTTTCTTCATTATATGGGCATTACAAACACATTATATTTACGCAGTATGATGGAATTCATAGAGTCTTATAATAATTAAGCTTTGAAGCCTTGTTAATGAGACCACATATATACTTTATTTACCTATTCGTGTATATATTGTAGTATGAGTATATTAATACGTTATATCAATATAGTTAAAAACGTATATATACTCGACAAAGTATCTGCTTGGTGATGTGAAAAATACAGAGATAGTCGCGAATAAACGAGCTACGTTTACTTGTAGATCGTGAGATATCATATTGATACGAATCAACTATGAACTACCATATGTAGTTATCGATATATATAATACATTTATATATACTAGCTGTGCCCGCGATTTCATCTGCGTGGATATTTATGTAAAAACAATAACTAATAAAGGCATCTGTATGTATGTAGTCCATTTACTTGTCCACTTTTTAACCGACTTCAATATCAATCAAAAACCCATAAGGCACTCAAAAGCGGAAAATAAATAGTTTATCAAATTAACCAAATCAAATAAAACATATGAATATGTGTGCTACCTAGAGATGTATTGGAAGACGGTGCGAACCGAAAATCATATCATCTACTGTAAACGCTGGTTGTAAATGTAATAAAAAAGGTTTGATAATTCGGTGGGATGCTTTCTGGTGATCGCTAAAAATGCACAACGGTCGGAAGGATATGGGAAAAAATAGGACTCACCTTTTGGCTGTTATCACGGTCGTAGGAGGCCTCTCTTCATTCACTGACACTTCGGTTCACACCTTTCACTTTTATTCTCTAATTATATTAAGGCACGTTTATAATGTAATTTATTATTTAACAGTCAATCACAGAGATATGCGCAGTAGTCATTTTGTATTCGGACTGACTTAAGCACCGGCGAGGGGGTTGGGGGGAGGAAATATGACACTTGATGGATTTAAAGAAGGACGGATAATACCGTTGTGCATTGCAATGTTTCTTAACAATTTTCGCCTAAACATCTACATAGGTACAAAGTTTAAGTCCACTCTCGCGTCCCTGTAATACATTGACTTCCAATACATCTCTAGGTAGCACACATATTCATATGTTTTATTTAATTTGGTTAATTTGATAAACTATTTATTTTCCGCTTTTTAGTGCCTTATGGGTTTTTGATTGATATTGAAGTCAATACTGTTTTTATGAAAATTTACTTTACTTCTTGTACTTACGCCGCGTCGTAATTAAAACTATAATAACTTTTGATAAAGTGGACCGATCTTAATGAAACAAACACTAAGTTAATCCCGAGGATATGCTTTACTGCGAGGATTAATGCAATATAATGAACCCCGTACTTTTGCAGTGATGCGTGTTCATACAAACATACAGACAGATACAGACAGACGTTTCTAAAAATGATTGGAATGTATTCTATTACTTATTCCTAGATACCTTTTTTTTTTTACGTGGGGAAATCCCTTATGGATACACCACCCTCCCGGGGGAGAGGGTGGGTTATGTCCGTCTCGCACGGACTAAAACCCCACGGTGTACGTCTACCGCTAAGTTAGGGCGGCACGAGATCTCTATAGACTTCATCGTGCCGCCCCAGTGGTTGGCCCAGCAGCGATATTGTTGCCACCGGACCTCGTTCTGTTAGGAGACAGCCGGGTACACACCGGCCGCCTCCTCCGTCCGCCGGACCTGCGCAATAGGAAGATGGGCCCCCCGACCCATCTTCTCTAGGTCCAGCTACGGTGGGAGGAGGCGGTCAAACCGCCGCCTCCTCCTGCCCGTCCTCCGTTGGCGGAGAGAGTCACTTTGAGGATCCCGCTCACGGACCCTCTCCGCCGCCTCCTTCTGCGAGACGACTTCCTCGCAAAAGGAGGACTGCGACATTTTTTTTCACGAAAATCGATAATGTACAGACACGTTACATTTACATTCTAATTATATGTATAGATAACCATGATACCGTAGTATCAAATGACAAACGTATTTATTGCTATTGTTATTTTTTGTAATGTATTGATTTTAACGTTTGTATTGATATCATCTAAATTTACAAAACGATGTGGTCCAAAATAATAAACACACTAAGCGAGAAGGACTAGTTCTGAAGTGTATCTGCCGGAACACAAGCATCATTTCTTTGTGACAGACTTTCAACTTGTAGGTGGTAGGTACTAATCAGGCAAGCTTAGAGAAAGCCCTACAACCATATAAAACAAGGCTTTACATATTTACACATATACATCATCATCATCTTCTTACCCTTATCCCCCCTAAGTAGGGTCGGCACAACATGTTTTCCTTTTCCACGCTCCCCTAGCAGATGTCATCTCAGTATTCACACCTTTTACACACATATCATTTTTCACACAATCGATACATACCTTTTTCGGTCTTCCTCTACTCTTATATCCATCGACCGTCATACTCAAAGCTTTTCTAGTTACATGGTCTTCATCTCTCCTCATAACATGCCCATACCATGCTAACCTATTACTCCGTAACTTCTCTGTTACTGGGGCTATTTTCAAACTTCCTCTGATATATTCATTCCTAATCTTATCCATTCTAGTTACACCACACATCTACCTTAACATTCGCATCTCTGCCACGTGTAGTTTTCTCTCATCCGTCTCTCTGGTCGCCCAGCACTCAGATGCGTACAACATTACTAGTCTTATAATAGTTTTATACACCTTCCCTTTGAGTTTCAAGGGCATATTAGCATATTTACACATGTACATTTGGATATATAGTTTTTCACATATTTTATAAATAAAGACATATACCCTTAGCTTTTGCCCGCGACTTCGCTTGCATTATTGTAGATTTGACTTATCTCTCAAGAAACAGTATTGCTATTACCGTATATCCTTTTTGTACTTTTTGTACCAACGAAAAGTTTAAAGATATGTTTCATTGTTTCAGATAAATTGAATTTATAAATGATGCAAGAATAACGATATAATATAGAATATAGATATTATGAAAGAATACTATATATACATAGAAGAAACTAAGAAGAGCTCTTCCCATGAAAATGCTAATGAATCTGGAGGAGCGATATGACGCAATGATAGCAATTAAAATCATATAACACTCACCTGTCAAGAGTATTCCGAGTTGATCGCTGTTACAAAATATGGGATTTCCGAGAACATTGCTCAATTGTTCCTTAACGGAAGGTCTGACGTCACACCATATAACACGGCCGTCGCGCGTCCATTCCGTCACTAACATTTTTATGCTCTGGAAATTTATTCAAATATATAATATCAATAAAATAAAAGTACAGACATTAAGAAAATGTACTAATAAAGTTAGTACAACTTATACAATTTATTCATCAGATAACATATAAATCACGACAAATATAACTTTCACTCAGATATTATTTTGTAATTAACTTCTCTAGGCGCGTTGAACGGTATTTTTGACAGGAGATAAATTTATAATTTCGCGTCATGACATGCTACGTAAGGATGACCGTTCGTATTGAGCTTACGCGGCTTGCCTCACACTAGTGACTCTTAGTATAGGGGCCCGTGTACATGTAATATTGATATTTTGCAGCTCATCATATGTATCATAGATTTTATAAAAATATATATATATATAATTATTGTTCCGAGTGCCAATAGATGTGAAAGCCGCACTAATGTTAATAATTTCAATAAACAAATTCTGAAATTGTTGTCATTCACACTATAATTAATATGAAAATTCAAAAGAAGACCATTTAATTTATTATTTTGAGTATTCACTTCTGTTGGCAGTTCTTATAATTGACTCAACTTTTTCTTTAATTCAAGTTCTATACAATACCTTTATGGCAATTAAGCACAAGCAGACATGAAACTAAATATCAAATCTGAATTTAAAGATTGTCTATGGAGTAATTTGATTTTATGCCACAATTTATGGTCTCTGCCTTATAAGGGGCTTACCATACTAACAGATGTCAGCCATAAGGGCCTTACCAATCCCTTTGCCGCTTAATTTTCTGAGTGCTGTACCGAATTCAATTATCACCAAAACCACGCAACTAATACGGTATGCCAGAGTACATTAAATATCGTTATTGCCTGTAAATTATATTTAAACCACTATCGGCACTTGTTTTATGTTGCATTAAAATTCCGATGCAGTTTGACTTGAATTTAATTGGCGCCCAGTGGTCGACATTCGACCATAGTTCATTGATTTTTTTAAGTACGAATTTTTTTAGGGTTAATATCATTGTTGAATGTAGAATGAAAAAAGGTAATTGGAACGTAAGAGTAAAATAATACATACAGTCGAGCATAGCAACCTCCTTCACAACCGTTTTTGAAGTCCTTTATTGACAGATGTCAAAATGTCTTTTTTATTTACATGTGTGTAGATGTTGTGTAAAATTGAAGCAGTAGTGTGAGTAATGCATATATTAATTAATTTAATGTAATTCTAATGCATTTTATATAAAATAAATAGCTTTCTGCACTTCTCCTCCATATAAACTTTAACTATGCCAAATTTCACGTTCATCCGTACGCCCAATTCCGTTAAAAAGGGATACAAAGTTTAGGCTTCACGTATTAATATATATGATAATTTAGATACTTTAATCAATTTAACTTTGAAAACACACTACGCTACACTTAAATATTTATATGTCCACAGTAATATAAATACTGAGGATAATAACAAAACACATCATTAATTAAATGCTTATACATAATATACGTGACCTTTTTGGTTTCTAATTAAATTATAATATTATCCATGTGAACTGTGCGATGCGAAATTTAATTATCTTTAATTAACATTGAATAGATATTACATGGTAATATTACAAGAGCGCAATGTACGCGGGTGGCAGATATTTAAGCCAGGCAGCGCGTTGCGGTCGACACATGAACGTTGCACGTGATTTGACATTGCGGCTTGCGGCCTACGTAATATTTCAACGCAATATACAAGACTGCTTTGTCAATGTTTACAATGCTTCTGTATACAGTATTTTAACAGAATATGTTGGTTTTATCAAGCGATATCATCTCCTACGACTATACCTTTTCATTTAAAAATATTGAAAAAGAAATGGTTGTCTGATAACGTCATATGAGAAATAGCATACTTTAATGAATCGAACTGAATTATTCTATATATATATAGATGCTATGCAAGCCAAACGCTTAAGCCGATCGCGCCGCTCTATCGCTTGTTCCGCGTTCTCTCTTCCACGCTCAGCTGAGGCGGAACGTGACAATGAGTCATGTTTTTTCGTACGTGCAGCCGGCGTTCATCGATATATAAGACGTTATCACATCAAAATTAAAATGTGACCCATGCTCTTGCCGTAAACGATCATTCGCTTTTGGAAGCTTTGGTTGACGAAGTATTGATTAACTTCGATATTGTTTTAAAATGTTAGCACTAAGTTGTAGTATCTAAGTTACATTTATATTGTGAGTGTAAGGTTCCGAATAAACCAAACATCATTGTAGTGGCAACAGTCAAGCGCCATTTCCCTTTTCCGATAAGTAAAAAAGTGTAGATACGTTACCTACAAGACATTTTGGCAAAACAAATGGCACCAAAACGCACACATACGTAAAGTAATATTGTCACGCCACATTATCTAAGATAAAATGTCGAAGTAAGATGGAATATTCTCAATATCGGTGGTGAAAAAGAAATAGTTATATGTTGCTTAGATACGGGTGGATTGACGGGGCAGCCGTTAAAACTAAGCTAGTTTTTGTACTCTTATGTAAATATAATAATTAATTCAATTACTGTGTCTTATTAATAATATATAACCGTGATCATTTATCAATATTTTCCATAAATGATTATTTTCATCGTATACTATTAATTTCATTTAATGGACCCTTTTCTAACTAATTATTTCATTTCACCAACTGGAAAACACGATTACGTCATTTTTTATAAATTGTGCCAAATTTCATCTAAAACTACGATATCTTTTGAAGTAAAGTCGAGGGACATTATAAAAACCATTATTATTGACAGAATTTCGATTGGACGTTTCAATCAAATTACTTTCGATAAAAATTGACAATTTCAAATAACCATCTTCGCGACTCATGAAAGAATTATAAATAAATATATATTTACCTTTTTTTTTTTTTTTTTCGGGGGGAAAATCCTCCTTGGATACCCTCACGCCATCGGGGGCAACGTGAGGGTATGTCAGACTCCTACTGACTAAAAACCCCCCGGTGTACCTCTGCCGCTATAGTCGGGGCGACACGCGATCTCTAAAGATTTCAGCGTGCCGCCCCAGCGGTTGGCCCAGCAGCGAAAGCGCCGCCGCCGGGCCCCGTCCTGTTAGGAGACAGCCGGGTACACACCGGCCGTCTCCTCCGTCCGCCGAACCTGTGCAATGGGAAGATGGGCCCCCCGACCCACCCTCCCTAGGTCCGGCTACGTTGGCGGGAGGAGGCGGTCGAACTGCCGCCTCCTCCTTCCTGTCCTCCGTTGGCGGAGAGGGCCACTTAGA
>MU158883.1:383390-454153 GCA_015888305.1 Antheraea pernyi | reverse complement strand
GAAAGAGTGTGCTGCGCGGTGTCCGGGTCAACGCCGCACTGGTGGCATACGGCGGTCGGCTCCCTGCGAGCTATCCGGTACAGGTACCAACCGAAGCACCCGTGCCCGGTCAGCACCTGCACCAGACGGAACGTCAGGGAGCCCCATCTTCGACTACACCATTCCAGCAGGAACGGGCGGACGGCGTCGATAGTGTATCTACCGTACTGCGCGTCCGCCAGGTCCTGCCTCCACCTCTCCATCATGAGATCCCTCTCTACATCTCTCTTTACCTCCACTTCCCTGGGAGCCAGAGGCTCCCCTGTCCGTTTCTTAGCCGCCGTAAACTCGTACACGGCGGCTAATACCTCCGCCTCTAGCTCCCAGGGAAGGGAGCCGGCCAGCACCATGGCCGCCGCCGAGGACACCGTTCGGTAACCTCGTATTACCCTCAACGCCACTGTATATATTTACATAACGTAACAGTGTATATATTTACCTGCAAAAACGTATAATCCAGTCTGTACAAAGCGTTACAGTATATCACCAAGAGATTTGTCGATCTTCCCAAGACTGTATTGTTATTAACCACATTAGCATTTTCATTGGCCGCAACAAAAGATCCATTACCCGGAGTGCCGTTTACTTCAACACCGTTAACTCGATTTGGATTGTCACTATCTAGTATAATAGTGAGCGTTTCTAGAGTAGTAATAGATGATATGTGCTTGTTTTTGGGATCTCTTAGAGCGATTAACTTAGCTCTAACCCTCTCAGCACTGGCAAAATGGAGTCCGCCGACTGGATGTATGGCGTAATGTGGAGGTAATAGGCCATTCTGAAAAGGATTTCTTTGTCTTTGATCGTATATTTAGATAAAATATATTAAATAAAATAATCATTTATCATGTTAAAAAGTCATTAGTGTAAAAGGGAAAACATTTACTTCGAGGATCTCATAAGTGAAATTCGCAGGTCCCAATATGTTTATTGGAAGAAATTGTTGCTGAGATGATTATTTTTTTATTTCTTTCATATTTCTAACATTTACCTCATAAAGAGTAATCTAATTTCACATGAAAGTGAATTTTTATTGATAATTGCTCAAATTGAGCATAATTCAAGAAATAAAAAATATCAACCACATTGAAGGAAATATTCATTTATCTTCTATAGGTGGTGGAGCCACGTTGTAGCTATTACTAGTTTCAGCATGAAGGGGTTCACTCGCCCGAGGTCATACCACCCTCTCACAGAACACCGACGTGAAGTAACAGTACTTGCATTGATGCGTTTCGTTCGGTCAGTGAGAGCGCCGGAGGCCCACCTCCTCACCCTTCCCCTTTCTCCTTTTCCTACCCCTCCTCCATACACAGGCTGGCAATACACTTACGACTCTCCTGGTGTTGCTAGTGTCTATGGACGGTGGTGATCACTTAACATCAGGTGACCCACCTGTTCGTTTGCCTCCTTTTGACATAAAAAATATACATCTTCTTCTATACATACTTTATCGATTTTCGTAAAAAAAAATGAAAAATGAACACGCATCACTGCTAAAGTACTGGGTTCACAATAAAACCTCAAAGGAGACCATAAAGCATATCCTCGAGAATAACTTAGTCTTTGTTTCATTAAAATCGGTTCACTCTAACAAAAGTTATTGTAATTTTAATGGCGACGCGTTGTAAATACGACAGAGAAGTAGATAAGTAAATGGACTTAATACATTCAGATGACTTTATTAATCACTGTTTTCTACATAAGGTTCGACGCGAACGAAGTCGCGGGCACAGTTAGTTTAATATAAAAATCGAATTTAAATTATATACATACTTACATTCACATATTGCAGTTCAAGCGGCGGTCTTGAATAGTAGTAAAGAAGTAACAGCATATCGATACCGACTCCACATAAAAGTCCAATTTCTATACCCAGTACCAGGCAGCATACGAATGAACCCATTAAAGGAATGAGATCCAGTCCTTCATAAATAAAAATCGTTTTTAGTTCATAGTAAATTGACTTTATAAGTCATGAAGGTACTGCGTTCATTTTATAGTATCTAATAGATTCCTTCAAAGAAACATTATAGATAGTATAATTATCGATATAAAAGAAAGTGATTCTCTGATCATGGTATCTATATGAAAAAACTCATGTTATACGGTTATCTAATTGTTACTAATATTATAAAGCTGGAGGGTTGGTTTGGTTGAACGCGCTAATCTCAGGAAGTACTGGTCCGATTGGAAAAATTCTTTCATAGTTAGATAGCTCATTTATCGAGGAAGCCTATAGGTATATCATCATGTAAGTCCAATAGGAGCGGAGCACCGATCAAGAATGTTCAAAGTTGGAGTTTTTTTTTTCGTTTTGAGAGTTTTCGCTGCGTGTTAGCGTTAAATTAAAGTAACTATTGCACGCGGAGGAAGTCGCGGGAACAGCTAGTTACATATATAATTCAGGGAATATCCAACAGGTAAATATATAAAACTGTACTGTACGGTACATCAACTACAAAAGAATTTGTCTAAAAATTATATATCTATAGAAATGTTAGAACAAAACAAATTTTCAACGAGATTGTTCTACGTCCGTAAAGCTTAAATTTGGTCAATATGGCGTCGAAATGTGTAAAATGAGTAAAGAGACTGATATGGTGAAGCAGTTGTAAATAAATTGACGGGTTTACCTACAAAATTAACTAAGACAACCGCCACGTGAACGACAAAATTAAAAAAAAATACACCGCTGACGTATGACCGCACACCACAAACAAAAATTAAAATCAAAGTTACAGTACACGAAGTAAAAGAAAAAATATAAATTTTATGGCAGTTATATTAGGATCAGCTTCAGAGTTTATACATGAATAATTTAGTACAATGTCCCTCTTTGCCCTTCGTCCGTGACGGAATAACCAAATTTCTTATTATAATCTGCAGTTAGGTCATGGAGGGTACGTTAAGTACCTGACAGAATACATAATTTGTTTAATGGAATAACAAAGTACTTGACATTTGATGGATAAAATAATTATCAATTTTTAGGTGGTAAAGGCACGCTGAAGCTACTGCTGATGTCAGCATGAATGGGTCGGCTCGCCTGGAATAGTAGCACCCTCTCATAGAATACTGACTTGAAGTAACGGTGCTTGCATTGTTGCGTTTCGTTCGGTCAGTGAGAGCGCCGAAGGCCCACCTCCCCTCCTCTCCCCCTCCCAGCCCATCCATTTCCCACTCCCTCCTTCCCTTTCCCCCAAATACAGGCTGGCAACGCACTTTCGACTCCCCTGGTGTTGTTAGTGTCTATGGATGGTGGTGATCACTTAACATCAGGTGACCCACATACTTGTTCATTTGCCTGCTATGACGTTAAAAAAATCAACTTCTATTTTATATACGAAATAAAAACATGTTATTGCGAGTCGTGACTATTTTTACATAGAATTAAGTTTCTATGTTATTATTATTTATGATGAATTTTGTTGTTTTGCAATTAAGGGGAGTGGGAAAATATTTTTTTGCAGTAATCAAATCAAATATTATAAGAGTAACAATAGTTATACTTATGGTGCAATCGTTAAGATATTGGCATACGTTATGTTTCCTCACCAACCGTTTGTCGTAAACTTAAAAAAAAATCGCGTACTAGAATAGATTCAACTGCATGATTTGGCTGATTATGGCGTCAGAGAACGACGAGCAAAGAGATTACCGTGTTAACGGGTTTTTGATTGCCCACTTTTCTATGATGTGGATGAGAATCGGATTTTGATGACGTTTCCAATTTTGTGTCAGTATTCCACTGTTCTTACAGTGTATATGTTATACAAGTACTGTGAGTGATAGATATAACTTGTAGATTCTATTACATACTATAAAAATAATTGACAGTTCAAAATTCACTTTATATTTGATATCTTTATGACTAAATAACCATCAAGAGATAATTATAAAAAGCTAACACTCATCGGAATTGGAATATGAGTTATTGCAAATTGTTAAATTACATGAATTTATCTTAATTATAATATATTATAATTCAATAATCATATAAGTTACTACCTGACCCGAGCAACTTCATCTGCATCAAATTGGTTATGTAATTATTTACGACATCACTTTAGAAACCTCAAAAATAACAGTATTTCTCCACTATTTAATGGGCGTTGTTATACATATAAACCTTCCTCTTCAATTATTCTATCTATTTAAAAAACCGCATCAAAATACGTTGCGTAGTTTTAAAGATTTAAGCATACATATGGATATGTATGACCCTATAAGGATATAGGGACAGAGAAAGCGACTTTGTTTTATACTATGTAGTGATAATATCTAATACTCCAACATTAACTCCAAAATATATCAATTCCCCGTAGAAAAAGTTTATGAAAATTACAAAAGCTAATGTTATCCAACTTCTAACAAGAAACTTCTGTTGAAACTAAACGAAAAATAGACCTTATTATAATAGCTTAAAATGCAATTACTTATAACAAAAAGGACACGTGAATAGTATTAAAATGCTCACTGCTAGTGGTCCATAACTTCTTCAGTATATCGGTGTCAACCATATGTAGGACAGCGCACACTATAACAGCCGCGAGCGCTGCCTTCGGTATGAAGTAGAAATATGGTGTCAGAAGAGCCAGGGTTAGAAGCACTATTATACCTGTTAAAGTAAACGGTTTTAGAGATATCAGTAACGAAAATTAGTAGTCGTGAATCAGGTTTTGTTAAATAATAAATAAGTATAAAGTACCTGGACGACCGAACTTAGTTCGGTTCTTTATAAAACATTTTTAAATGAAAAAAAACATATATAAAAAAAGACATTTCTTTTGGTCTCACTCGTATTCGAACTGGGGTTAGACGGATTATCGAAGCAGCCGATTTCCATTTGAGCTATTTTTGTTTTGACAGTGGTGGCTAAATTTACCTTTATATTCTAGCTATATTTTTTCATTGCCTGAAAACTCAGATAAAAAGTTTTCTATGAATGAAATCTAGCCAGATCGATTTATCGTCTCCGAAACTACCTACATACTAAATATCACGGAAATCCGCTGTTTCCGAGATCCTGAATATATAACAATAAAAAAATATACAAGAAATGCTCATTTAAAGGTCTCTATGATATATAATTTCACACACAGTCATTTAATTTCAAATTAACCATACATTCTTTCATGGTCATTAATCGGCTAATGTAAGCACCGTTTCCAGTGACTTCGCAAGTGTTTTTGCTGCAGTAATTATTTTGAACTCTATATTTTTTATTTGTATATATAAAAAAGTTACTGATTAACGGAAGAATGACGGATATTCATACAAACTTTCATTCCATTATTTATTACCTCAGGGGTTGTATTGCCAGAATTGTTCCTTAGTTCTCACCTACAGTGTAAAAGGAGCTCGCATGCAAATTTATAAGGCGCTCACCCCAGTAGTCTAGACTGTGCATTGATATGCCAGTCAGTCAATCAGTTATTCTTTTATATATATCAACATATAATACCCTACTACAGAACTAATATTTTTGATAACTGTGTTCATCATACAGTAGATAGTTATATGCGAAAATTAAACTACGACCTCTCGCCTCTTTACAAGGGTTATTAACATACCGCGACGAAGGCTGTCAAATTTAATAAAAAATATCATTTTTGTGATCTAAAAACCTTAAGTAAAATTAGTTGACGATAGATGATTTTCAATGATAAAAAAGAAGTTCTATTTAATTTTTATTTTATACATGAATTTTCAAATCTATTCAATTCATTCATTCAATCGAAGTCTGTCAAATTTAATAGAAAATGTCATTTGTGTGTAATAAAAAGCTTAAATGAAATTAATTCGCTATCATGTATACAGTTTTTTAATATAAAAAAGGAGTTTTCATTTTTTTATATACACAAATTTCTAATATATTAAATTCATTAATTCAATTGAAACGAAATAGATTCGCAACTTTCTATTTCTCATTTAAATAGTGTGAGAAAATTTTCCTAATCAATCTTGAAAGTTGATAGCTCGTTAAGTAGTATTCAATTGAATGAACCGAAGCTTGAACAAACTACAAATCAAGTCCTTTATGATTTTTTGATACATCTATTGCTTTAAAAGTTATTCAGAATGAAATATCACAAATTTTCTTTTAACTACCTAAACCCGTAAAGATATTAAAAAATTAAAAATTGAAATGTTAAGAACTCGTCTTTAATCCTTTTCTGTAACATTGTTATTATCTACAATATAACATCTAGACTTTCATACATTTTTAAATTTATGATTGTAAAATATGCTTTTATTTTTTTTATATTATAAGAGGCAAACAAACAGACGTGTCACCCAATGGTAAGTGATCACCGCCGTCCATAGACACTAGCAACACCGGGGGAGTCACAAGTGCGTTGCCGGCCTGATTTATTTTATAAATTCTATAGTTAAAGAGATTCGTAGATTAAAACATAAATAGGGTCTTAAACATGTATATATGTATACCTCCTAAAACTACTGAATCAATTTAAATGTATTTTTCATAAATATGTAGGATTTAACCCGAGTTACCACGGTATAATTTAGATTATGGTATGTTATGACACTTTCCTGTAAGAACAAAGCAATAAACACAAAATTACTTCACTAAAATGAAGGTTCGGCTAGCATCGAATGTAAAAACTGATTATGGACTTTTTCATATAGATAATTGAACAATACTACGGCATTCTTTTTTTATGAAGATATACATTATCATTTAATAGTTTTATACATAAAGGATTTCATCCATTAGTATATAAGTATTACTGGAGGAACCTGGAAATACTGATGTGGAACCATAGAAATAAATCATAAATTTATCCGACGTGACATAATACCAAAGGCACCAAAACAACCTGATAAATACTTTCTTGAATACTTGCTTTGGGAAATATAATAATCGACAATTTTATTAGTCATATATACCATTTAAAATATAAAATAAAACACATAGGTAGTATATTATACGATATACGTACAAGAATTATTATATCCTTCTTTGAAATTGTAAAATCACTACGGAAACCATTCTCTGACGGTAAACTACGATATAAACTTTTAGATTTATGAAGTTCCTACATAGTTTTAGACGTCCCGCACGTGGCGAATGATTTATACTCTAGATTTACATTCATTTCTTACCGCAATCGAGGTCATTCTGTTATATATATCAAATATATTCAACGAATATGTACCCTATATAATTAATTCCTACAATCAATTTAACTTTTCTAATTTGTATTTGTAAGATTATTGAAGTTATACTTCTTCTGACGCGTTTTGGGAAAAATGATGAGAGTAAATTATTACCATGCGCGTATATACCAATCGCGATACCTAAAAACGTTACAACACGTGTTTTATATAAGTGGGCATAAAAAATATATTCATACATAAACATATATATGTATTTGTGTGTGTTTTTAAATTATATATGGTGGTGAACTATAATTTATTGTGAGTATTCGTGATAAAAGTGGTCTTTTATATTATACGCTTTTTAAAGTGGGTTTATAGGTTTGAGTTTAACTGTCGGTATATTTTTTTTATTGGTTTTATTATAAACTAGCTGTGCCCACGACTTTGTCCGCGTAAAATTTCAATTGTAAAAACGGTGATTAATAAAATCATAAGATTGTATTGTATATTGAAATCAGATTTCAGATTAGTATTAGGTTTCTTCAAAATTCGTTCTTGCGTAGTTCTTCTCTTTTGTGTTTTCTTATAAGTAAGATATACATATATACAAATGTGGTATATATGTAAACTATATATATGTTGTACCAGTGTGTAAACTGTTACCATAACAAATTTCGTCACAATCCGCCCAGTATTTTTTGCGTGAATGCCGCACATACGCCAGACAGACCGATAAAAATTTTAAAAACCATGGAAATGTGTTCTGTCCTTAATTCTAAGCCCAAACAGACTATACTTTTTTTTAAATATTTATTTTACAGAATTCCTACCGTTACCCTTATATTATACTAGCGGACCCGGCAGACGTTGTCCCGCCCTGAGTATGTAAAAATCCTTGACAAATTATATACTAAAACGTTCCTCATCAATAACTCTATCCACCGGTGAAAACCGCATGAAAATCCGTTCGGTAGTTTTTGAGTTTATCGCGAACAGACAGACAGACAGACAGACAGACGCGGTAAGAGACTTTGTTTTATACTCTGTAATGATGTATAGATGATTACATTATTATTTGATAAACAGTTTGTTATACTTATTTTTGTAATCTTGCTTGATTGGGTATACAGATATATAGAAAATTAATTGTAAAGCTTTTTAAAGTTAATTATATTTTTAATTGAAACGTTATCAATTGCTTTAATGTATTTCTTTAAGCTATAGAAGTATAACTTCTTACGTATGTAGATATTATTAATAAATCCGATTTCACACAATAAATGAGAAATAAGGTAGCAATAACAATGGATTTATATCACTGTACTTACGTCATTTCGAATCCTACCATTTGGGAAAATTATATTCATAACCGTATAGAAGGTACGATTTCAATCTTAAATAATACTTTTTTATATATTTCTTTCTATAAATCAATAATTAGTACATAAGAAGAAAATCATAGTGGAAACTGGTTTTGGTTTGATTTATTCATACTTTAAGTGTAAATTCTAAAATATATAAGTGTAAATTTAGTGCAAACTGAACTTCACAAATTAGCTGTTTCCCAGAAGAGCCCCAAAAGTCATTGGAATTCAATTTCACTAAGTAAATATTCATTGGAAAGTTCCTTAAATTATGCAAATCCAGAACAGTTATTGCAAACTAACGGGATGAAACTATATGGTGTTTATATCCATAAAAACCCTGACTGTTAGAAAAAACAAATACTCTTGAAACGATTTTAGGCGAGAAATATTAAAGTATGACTTACTTAACCACATAACGCATTCCATTTAGGTATTTCACGATCAGGCTTGCCGGACGAAAGCATGGATTTTAATTACCTCGTCAGCTTATCGGATATTCTGAACGTCGAAATTTATATCTGTATTTTCGCACTATACCTTGAAAGCATTTGAATTTCTAACAGATATAGGAATCCGTATTGTATTAAGAACATCGATTTCATAGTCTATACTATTAAACAGAGAATGCAGGGTTATTATTCCCTCAGTACGGTTAAAGTCAAACGTGCATAGAAGTGTTAAAATTTTAAATGTTACAATATTTAGACTTCAAGTAAAAATATATATCTTATTACACAGAAAGACATATTTTTCCCGTACATTTTAAATTACGTCCTATTTCTTTTTTACACATACTTCGTATGGCAAACATCGTTTTCCAAAATCTATCTTTTATTCTAAGAGTACACGGAAGCATTATCTGCTTTACAAGACTGTGTTTAAACAGCATTTTAACGTAGTATATACACACTGCATATATTAAAAAGGAGCTCACTTAAAACCGCTTATTTTGGCGCTTTTTATTGAAAAATTTAAAGGAAACCGATAGCAAATATTACACGTAGAATACTAAATACTAAAAGCACAACACCTTCATGCACGTATACGTTTTTTTTTTTAAATTGTAGCACGGCAAAATGACTGCACTTTGCCTGATGGTAAGCAAAGTACAATCCAAAAGCAATGGCGATCAGCGAGTGACATAGTATCCATCGACTGTCGCCGCTGTCATGCCGGCCTGCGAAAGGCTGGATATCCACAGGCTAATCTCAAAACGCGACCCACAGAAGCGAATCACTATGACGGGCTTTTTCGCCATATATATGGTGGTTGCGACCCAGTCAGGCTGTAAAACCCTACCACCCATTGCCTTGTTCATTATTCAGCAGGGTGCACCACATGCAGGTGAGGTTGGCTTGGATGTCTAAAGTCTTAGATGTTATTCGTCACCCCTTACACACCACGTACAGATTCAACAGCCATCACTAGTGCTATATACCAAATTTAAAAAAGCAAGTTTTGTTTCTCCAGATACATTAGGGTTGACGCTCGAAAGAACTTTATAAAAAAGAAAAAAACGAAGAAACATCATAACTATAAACTTTGAACAATTTAAATACGGTAAAACCTCGTTAAGTTAAAAACCAAGGGAAACACAAAATATTTTAAGTTATAGAGTTTTTAATTTATCAATGGTTTACATTAGAAAGTGATTGATGAGTTAATATACAGTTCCTATTTTTACCCGAATGCGCCGAAACGGTTTAATAAAATACATATACGTGGTACATGAAAAAAAATAATGCGTGAAGTCCCTCCGCGCGGAAGAAGTGAAACTTCGTAATGTGGAAATGAAAATAGGAAGGGGTAGAAATTGATTTTTAGTGAAACAATATTGTTTCTTTGACACAAACTTTATAAAAATTGCTTACAATTCACAATTGATCGCGTCTTTTAATTATCATTTTCGAGTGGAGAAATATCCAAATTTATGACATTTACAATGGGATTATGATAACTAAAGTAAGATACGAAATATTCGAGTTATATTTTTTCAATATTTCTTGCAAAAACTGCATCAAGGAATATCAAGGTCTACTCGTTGCTAACGCTCTCAGCCGGAGTCTTCGCACGCGCGCCCCGTCAGGGGCGTGCGGTGGGGACCGCGTCAGGGTTGCCCCTCTGGCGGTAATATCCAAATTTATGACATTTACAATGGGATTATGATAACTAAAGTAAGATACGAAATATTCGAGTTATATTTTTTCAATATTTCTTGCAAAAACTGCATCAAGGAATATCAAGGTCTACTCGTTGCTAACGCTCTCAGCCGGAGTCTTCGCACGCGCGCCCCGTCAGGGGCGTGCGGTGGGGACCGCGTCAGGGTTGCCCCTCTGGCGGTAGTTTCTCTCAACCCCCGTAATGACGGGGGTGTCTTTCTGTCCATGATTAGCGCGTATTGCGTTACTTCATTGGGGCTCGTCTCATTCTCGTGGTGTCTATTTCGTTTGTAGTGTGGTTGCGGCAGTAAGAAGCTTCGTTTTCCGGACAAAAACGCTTTTTGCATCCTTCCCTCGTTCGCTGTACTCCGCCTTGATTCTCTCAGCTTCTTCCAGCGAGGCTGTCTGTAGTAGTTGATCGCGCTCTGATACTAGGGCGGCCAGCCTAGTCTCAAACTCGATTAAAACTTTTTCTGCGGCGTCTGATCGCTCTCTCGCTCTAGCCTTCCTGGTCCTTCTGCTGCTCTTCGGTCTCACAAGGGAGGGGGGAGGGTTGGCGGGGGCCATGAGGCTCGCCGCTGTCGTCTCCTCGACCTCCTTTGGAGGTTGTCTGGCTTCAAGTGGCAAATTCTTCACCAAATCAAAGGGTTCTCCTCTTAAATAAGAACGCAAATAATGTAACTTTTGTACGTTATCGAGACTTTTATCTGAGTTAATAACCGAATTAAATAACCCGATGAATGGTATATAATCTGCGTACTCACCAGTAAATGCTTTTATTTCTATTGCCGGTAATTTTGTACTTGAAATGTGTGTAGTCGACCGAATTTTATGACTAGCACAATTTTATAACCTTTATAAGCGTATAAGCAACAAAAATCACGAAACAAAATGGAAATTAAAACACGATAAAGCGCTTCGTTTCCGTTTGTCTTCTTCGAACCTCGCTGGCGCCACAGTATGTTGCCGTCCCGTTCTTGTTTGAAGATATATTATTGTTGTTTCGCTTCAGCAGCGTCCGCGCAGAAAAATAGCGAGACGAAATTTATATATGAAGCTTCTGCTTTATTCGTTGCCTTGCTCACTCTGGAGGAATTTCGTTGTTGTCTTCTCATTCGCACTTGTACAATATATTTGACGAATAGCAATTCAAATAACCTTGAATAACTTTGAAGACTCCTTGTACTTGACTTTGTATTCGCTAAACGTTAAGCCATGAAGAAGGAAAAAGTTGTCAACATAATATTTTAATTTTACACAATTTTATGTTGGGTTGCCAACACATTTAAATATTTTTGTTATCTAAAATCTTATGTCTAAACTAACCATAATATACTTTGTATATTTCCTAAAGTAAAATTATTATATTTTTTCTTATAATAAATTCAAACCATTGATAGCGAAAATAAAGGATCATGAAGATTTTCGTAGAAAAAACATTACGCAATATTCAATATTTAGATTTTACGACATTTATTTTTAAATATTTATTTTACTATATTTATTTAAATTGTTACATTTATAGACACACAGTGACATTACAAATGTATCGCCTATAAAGAATCAGTCGAACTTATTTGTATCTTAAGAGGAAATTTGCAGATCTGGCAATACCGATTATTAATGTGTAATGTGTTTTTTATGTAATAACACTATAATTTTGACCTAAGTAGGGCTGATGTATTTTTTTTAGAAATTGGATATTGCGATCGATATTTCGATATATATCGGTTTTATTACAAAAAGTAATTGTAAATCAGCTTAACATTGATTTACAGTTTTTAATCCAGTATATTTGTACTGGGAGAAGTTGAGGAATAATAGGTTAGTATAATACGGGCATGTCGTCAGCCGGAGTCTTCGCACGCGCGCCCGACAGGGCGTGCGGTGGGGACCGCGTCAGGGTTGCCCCTCTGGCGGTAGTTTCTCTCAACCCCCGTAATGACGGGGGTGTCTTTCTGTCCATGATTAGCGCGTATTGCGTTACGTCATTGGGGCTCGTCTCATTCTCGTGGTGTCTATTTCGTTTGTAGTGTAGTTGCGGCAGTAAGAAGCTTCGTTTTCCGGACAAAAACGCTTTTTGCATCCTTCCCTCGTTCGCTGTACTCCGCCTTGATTCTCTCAGCTTCTTCCAGCGAGGCTGTCTGTAGTAGTTGATCGCGCTCTGATACTAGGGCGGCCAGCCTAGTCTCAAACTCGATTAAAACTTTTTCTGCGGCGTCTGATCGCTCTCTCGCTCTAGCCTTCCTGGTCCTTCTGCTGCTCTTCGGTCTCGTTTTAGGTGACATTTCTTATGGGAGGGGTTTGAAATTCTGATCGGCAACCTTTTTGTGTAACGAAAAATGGTACGGGTAATCACTGTGTCGGATGGAGTGTTGAAAACACCGGTTCTTGTCAACGGTTGTTAGCAACGTAAACTTTATTCAAAGTTTAGTCTACTGAAAAAAGTCTGTCCCTTTTTTTGTTTTAAACAGTTTGATTATAGAGACATCGATTTGATTTTCTATAATAAATTAACTTATAATTAATTTAAAAATCATTAATTTAACTTGTAAACACGTGCAAGCAATACATTGCGAGAAACTTTTTATTTTGTACATTCATTCGAAACGACTCATTGGCGGACAGTTTATGTTATAGAGCTCGTCGAAACATTTCTTAAGTAACTAACTTAAATTATTAGTTTATGTTATAGATTTTAAGTAATAGAGGTTTTGGGCTATATATACATATATATATATATTATTGGGACGATGCACTCTTTTATATATATATATATATATAACTTATCTCCCGGGATCTGTGCTTTATTTCTGCATGATATCTATATCCTTTCTGTACCTGTGATAAAGTGTAAGCAACACGACGTTCGATTGAATAATTCAAGCGTAACAAGCAAATAACTTTACCTTCGTATTTATAGTATTAGTTAAGATTAGAATTTGAAAGTAAATTTATGAGAACATGATAAAAACGTTTTATCGCCCTTTTTAAAAGTTATATAGTCTGCGCTACGTGAACAAGCAAGTACACAAAAGTTTAAAACACTTTTTATAGTCGAATGTCCTTCCTTACATAATTTTATAACTGTTGTGATAACTTATATATTTCTTTACTGTATAGGTTTGACAATAATATCACATAAACTAACAACGAGTGATGTATAACTAAGTGACAATATGATCTAAAATGCACCTGCAAGTACATATGAACTTAAAGATTTTTCCGAAATTATTACACGCTATTGACCTGAAGGGACTCGACAACTTAACTGGACTTGATAGCGATCGCTGCAATGGAAACAAGAGCTATGATGCCATAGTTTACTACTGTGTCACAAGGCTTTAATTTCTTAGTTCTTGTTATATGTTATTATATCATACCGTATCATATAATGTTATGTCATACCATACGATACGGTACGAAACTATATCGTATCATTTCTTGTCATCATATCACGTCACACCACATCATATCACACATTTTCAAAGATGGAAAATAAATAACTATTATAAAGACCCATCGCACCGGGCATAAAAATTGAGGATTGGGTAGAAGTTTATAATAGAAAACTTTAAAAAAATGGAAGTATACAAAGGTTTTTCATAACTTGATTTAAAATTTAACATTCAAAAATCTTTAAAAAAAGTAATATTTTTTATTTCGGTAAAAACTATGTAAAACATTAAAAAAAAATTTAAAATATATTAATACGTGAAGCGGAAACTTTGTACTCCTTTTTAAGCGAATTGCGAGAACGGATGAATATGAAATTTGGCATAGTTCAAATATACATGTAGTAATATACACAAAGTTATTTTTTAAAATATGAAATGTATTAAAAACACATTGAAATAATTAAAATATACATCCCTCATACTACTGCTTGAATAACACACAACATATATACACATGTAAATGAAAAAGACTTTTCGCCATCCGTCATTTTACTCTTACGTTCCAATTACCTTTTTTCATACCATACCTTACGTGCCCTTTAAAATGAACGTTCAAATTGTAGGATAATTTTATAATAATATAATGTGTAAATTCATAATATACATTAATAATTAATTGATAAATAATTATCTTTAGTAAATTTATGGAACCACTGAAATAATTATTATTATGTTTGGTCTTATTGAATGTCAAAATGAATTGTCGTCGAATTTCGACCACTAGACTACCACTAGTATACATCAAAACACTAAAAAAAGGAATAAAAAAAATCAATTACATTATATATGTTTAATTAATGAATTAAAAATAAGCTACCTCCAAATTAATTATTATCAAAACAAATAAGGTTACTTAAACATTTTCTAAGCGGATAACATTATTTTCCTACCTTTGAGGATAACCTCCTGTCAACCATTCTATCTATTTTCTTTACAAACGATCTTGTACGCATTAATTAGAATATAAAAAATAATAAATAGCCTACATAGCCCAGGCATAATGAAGCTTTTTGTGAGTGAAACAATTTGTAAAATCGAATTATTTTTTCGTGTATTTACCGTCTACAAAACAAAAAAAAATATCTCTTCATTGTAGTTGTAGCTTTTTGTAGTCTTGTTTGAGTTTTAATCCTCGGCTGTGGTGAGTTTCTAAATTTAATAAGCGTTTTATTCTACAAAAATAAAGCATATCAATTTCAAACCAATTACTTTAATTATTTCTAATATCAGTTTTACCTCTTTGATAACCAGCAAGGCTCATGATAAGTAAACATAACGTAAATATACAGCAATACGTCATAATGTATGGGCACTCGATCACGAGAAGCAATTTACCGAACAGCAGGGTTACAATATTATTCCCACAAAGAATGTATAAATCACAAAATTGGTTTAATAAATAAGTACACTATTTACTCAAATAAATCTAGGTAATTCGAATAAGCTGCTTTATATAATATTTCATCAAATGTTTTTTACTTTTGCAAATTAGATTTGATGCCATAACAAATTCTACGGTAACTTAATAATACAAAGTTCTAACGAGACTTATCACTCGATGTATATAGAACGGAGGCACTCACCCGTGTAAAACCCAGCCGCTGGTGTCCTCACCCCCGATGCATCGCTTACAGCGCTTCGTGTAAACGACCCGTTCACTGGGAACGAACGGAAGAAAGCGCCGACTAAGTTGCAAGCGCCCAACGCCACGATCTCTTGAGTAGCGTCCAACGTTTTCCCTTTAGCTGGAAACACATCTCTCGTTCAACAAACTTCATCAAAATATCCAAACGCGTTTCAATTCTCCTGGACATTGTCTTGAGATATTATATATATTGCTAAAATGGTATCTAAATGTATAAACATGTAGTTTTGTTAACGTATTATATATATAACATAGTCAAGGTTCAAATTATACCTTAGGATATAATTCAATAGTCAATAAAAGACCATCAAATTTTAACCGCTATTAAGTATCTTATTTGATTTTTCAATTAACAATACCTGAACATGTTATTCGTAACAACATTTACTTATAAAAGTTTTAAATTTCCCTAAATTTGTATAAGACATACGAACGTGAAGAATAATAATAAAATAGATTAAAATATGTAAAACACTTAGTTTCAATTACCGAAGCTTTAAAGACTGATAGACATGTTAAAGTTTACACTGTCACCGCTAAGGCCATGTTGACTTAATGTCGAAACTACTTTGAACTTCTGGTAAGAGTTTTGAAAGCTTTCGAATACACGCTCGCTTAGTGACGTTATATTGGAAAACAAAGTAACGCCTAATAAATTTACCTATAAATTGCAACTTAAAGAATATTTGGTGGATATTATTATAATTTTATTACAATCCTTACTAATATTACAAAGCCGAACGTGAGTTTGATTATTCGTTTGTTACGCCTTCAGCATTGTCGAGGGAACAGAAAAGGACACAGGGTACCTTTATTCAGGCAAATAATCCTTCTCGTGAGGTACGTGTCAAATCTACATTCAATTGAGAAAAGCAGCGGGTAAAAACTAGTGTATCTATAAATTGCGAGTTAAGAAATATTTGGTAAATATTCCTATAAATTTGTTAGAATTAACTAGAAATCGTCACGTCGAACTCGATTAGAGTAATATTCAGACGTACAAATAAAATCGTATATAAAAACTTAACACAAACAAGCGTACAGTCAAACTTGCAAGTATAATACTCGATATTCAATTTCATTAATGTACAAATTAATAATATAAAATTGAATCTTCTTTTATCTTATTTATAAATAGAATGATATAGTTCTGACATGTGTGCGCATACTATAAAATAACTGGATAAATTTCTAACAAATACTTTCATTTTTTAATTCTTAGACATGTGTGTTTTATTTACAGATGAATTTCGAATATTAAATAGTTTCATAGATATAGTATATTATACTTTTAAGCCTGTTTCTCAAAATCATCACAGATTTACAAGTCCACGGTCAAAGTCTAAATTGAATGGGACGCCTTTGACTTAGCATTTTACATTATTCATAAAACAATAATTGCGAACCTTGCATAATATTCAAACAATAAACAAGAGAGATGTTTTTTTAAATAAAATAAAATTATGAGAACTTTAGTAATGGACTTTACAAACAATGAATTGTTTTATTTTATTGTTCTGAAAGTTTCAACATCTACTGATATCATATTCTTTTCTACACTAAAGCTTAGAAGTTATCCAGTTATTATAACTATTATTTCATTTTCATTATCATTAGATATTATAAAATAAAGTCCCCCATCGCGTCTATCTGTCTGTCTGTTCGCAATAAACTCAAAAACTACAGAACGGATTTTCATGCGAATTTCTCCTGTAGATGAAGTGATTCATGAGGATGGATTGGGTATATAATTTGTTAAAGGCGTTTTTATTGTCAGGGTACGACAACGTCCGCCGGGCCGGCTTGTATAAAATAAAGTAAAAATTAATAATGTTATAGCATTTTGTTCGGTATCTTACACAAGTAGTCTAATTTTTGATTTGCGAGGGTGGTCTTTGTACGCTATGGTAAATTTCTGCGAAACATAAGAAAGAGTGAAAACTTTTATTACCAAACATTACGGACTACTTTTTATTTTGCTTTATTATTTTTCTATACTTTATAGAGGGGATTAGCTCTCAAGTGTAGCTGCTGGAACACTCCAAGTGGTCCTTGGTGACAAATTTACAAAAATATTCCACCACAGTGCTATCTTACATCAATTTATAGTGTACAAGAAAATAGTATACAGGCAGTCCTCGACTTACATCGTTTCGATTTACGTCGTTTCAAGTTACGTCGAACTTTGTTTTGACACTATTCCTCAAGCCTACGTCAATTGTTTCGATTTCCGTCATAGGAGAATTCATTTGTCGCGAGGATTACCCCGCACATGCCACTGATTTTGTTCAGTTAATTCATGGACAACGAACAATCAAGACGTAATACATTGTTTTTTTTTTTACATCTTTGACAGTGTTTGTTTTTACATACATATTTAAGTGAATTTTAATCTAACTATGCCCAACGAAAAAATATGTATCGACTTACGTCGTTTCGATTTGCGTCGCGTATTTCGAGAACCTAACATGCCGTAAGTACGAGGATTGCCTGTACTTATATTATATTATATAAAACTTTTATTTATTAATCTAAAGATTGAACCGCTGAATATATTTTTCCTTTTTTTCCGCACAGACTACGCTGTTGGCCTAGCACGGCCTCAACAGCTTCACCGGACTACTCGCGACGAGCGCTTAAGACACTCGGCCGATTTAATTTTGACAACTACCTCAAGGGTGCGCGGCACACCTCGGCTTGGGCTGTTGCCTACTTAATATGTTAGTGTGTATATATATCCCTTGCTATTCAATTATATATATTAGTTAATAATAATTTTTGTCAACGGCTTCATTCATTTCAATGTATGCTAGGCCTAAAGAGAGCAAGACTCTTTCTCTTGGTGAAATGTACACTATGTCCTTAACTGTACACCTGACATCACCTTAGCAAAATCTCATAATTGGCTGAGTAATTAAGGCGTGAAAGCGTAACAAACAAATATACTCAAACTCGCATTTACAATATTCATCATCATCATCAGCCTGTATGAGACCCACTGCAGGGCCATAAGCCTCTTCTCGAAGGAAGGTATGGGCGTAATCTCCACACCATTCCACGACGTACCGGCAATTTCAAACTCTAAGAAATTCAGTTCTATACTTTCCAACATACAATAGTACTACAAGAACATTCCTCAGATTCAGGTTTCCTCACGATGCTTTCCTTCACCGTCAACCGATAGTGTTACCAATTTAAATTAGTAAATGTACGCGAATTCCGAAAAATTCGTTGATACATGCCGGGATTCGAACCTGCGGACATCGGAATGATACTCCACCGGTAAAACCACTAGACCACCACGACTTCTGTCGATTTACAATAATAGTTATGATTAATTTCACCTATGTTTTCTATAAACCCTCCATTATTGAATCCGGTGAAGCTGTGAAGCTGTTAAGACCTTGCTTGGTCAATAGCGTAGTCAGTTCGGAAAAAAAACCTTCATTATTGAAGTGTAACTTCTAATGCGACTTCCAACAAGGTTGCGTTAAACGTTTAACGCTAAGGGGGAATAGAAAGAGACACATCGAGTGAATGCGTGGCACTCGAACGCATGCGCGTAGTGTACCTGTTACAGGCCAGCGCGAGCGTTAGCAACGAATAGCGTCTTGCGTCTAGCGTTCCTTGATGCAATTTTGCAAAAAATATTGAAAAAATAGAACTCTAAAATTTTGTATCTTACTTTAGTTATCATAATCCCATTGTAAATGTTATAGATTTGGATATTTCTCCACTCAAAAATGATAATTAAAAGATGCGATCAATTGTCAATTGTAAGCAATGTTAATAAAGTTTGTCATGAAAAAAACAATATGATTTCACTAAAAATCAATTTCTACCCCTTCCTATTTTCAATTCCACATTACGAAGTTTCACTTCTTACGCGTGGAGGGACTCCATGCACTATTTTTTTTCAACGTTTTATTAACATTTGATTTGTATTCCAGAGCTTTAATTTTATAGAGTACCATATATTATCATTATTGAACACTTGAGATATTACATCCCATAGATTAAATCTCCTACGACACAAATAGAATTATTATAAACGTCGACCATATTTTATCTTGAAGCGACAGCTTTTCTCACAAAAGGAATAAATAAAAAACTTGGTGGCTCCGTAAATGCTATGTTCTCGGCTTGATAAATAACAACAACTAAGATCATGACCCAGTGCGAAATCGAAGATGAATAGATTTATCTGCGAATGTGCCATCAAAGGTGCGTAAAGGTCGACCTTGTTTTTATTTTGAAAAGCAACCTTATAAACTATATCTCATTTTCCTTTTGTTTTCTTTTTTATATCATAGGAGGCCAACAAATAGGTACGTCATCTGATGTTAAGTGATCACCACCGTCCATAAACACTTGAAACTCTATCAATCCAGAAAATCCATTGCCAACCTGTGTTTGGGGGAGGGGGGATGGGTAGTGAGCCTCCGGCGCTCTAACTGACCGAACGAAATGCAACAATGCAAGCACTGTTACTTCACGTCGGTTTTCTGCGAGAGGGTGGTAGTACCCCGGACGAGCCGACCCATTCATGCTGAAACCAGTAATAGCTTCAGCGTGGCTCTACCATCTACCAAAAATTGTTTTATAAATGTTGAGTAGTTTTGGAAATGCCACATAATAATACTATGTAATACTTCATCCGTTGTGGTGGAGTAGTTGTGGTATGGGCAGGGGAATATCGATTCGATATATCTGCAGATTCGAATCCTGACATGTACTAAGGAATTTTCAGATTTCACGTAAATTAACCAATTAATATTGATAACACCATCGGCGGACGATGAAAGAAAACATTGTCAGGAAACCTGAAACTCAGATATATTCTTCTACCATAAATGGAAAATATATAGAACTGAGAATTTCTCGAAGTTTGAAATTGCCAATACACCGTGGTTTGACGTGGAGATAATGATCATAACTTCCCTCAGGAAGGGGTATTTGATACATTCGTGGTACTTTTATAAGCTGACATTATTATTATAATACTTATTACGCTGTTCTATAAATTAGTATACTGCGAAGAACTGTATTATAAAATATAATCATTAAAATATTATTTCCTTTGAAATATAATTATGTTAATCAATATTCCAATTGAAACTCGGAAATACTCGTATATACAAAAATATGCATTGCAAATTTGAAAAAAGAATAATGGAAATATTATGATAACGCCTCTATTATATGTTTAACACAGATACCCATGACGTATGCAAAACTATGTTTCATTTATTTTGTAATAATTTAAGCCATACATACAACTCTCTGTACTATTACATACATATTCTAATACTTGTAAATGGTTGTTAATTTCACATTTAAGTAGTTTTATAATTTTTATAAAAACAGACAATAAGCATTGAGCTATTCATTACGTAACATAAACAAGTTAATAAGTTAACAAATAAATAAGTTTAAAAAAGCAATTATTAAATATACACACCAAATGCTTTGGCGATGGCGACATTAGATATAATTCCAACCAAAGGGACGACAAGAAGGCCAGATCCGAGGTGAGAGAACATATCTCCAGCAGTGTATGTGGTGTTTCCCACAGATGTTTGGAATGCAGGTGCTCGGGGAGTAGGTAGACCGGGTGTTATATGGCCTGTAGTAAGAAAAAATATTTTTGTTTCTGACATCCATATAAATACATGATTATCCAGTTATATAGAGAAAATGTTATAGAGGTTTATCCTATTTTTCGGGTCATAGAAAACTGCAATTGTGTCAGACTGATTCGCGACTACCATACACTTAGTAAAGACCCCTTTTAGTGACCCTCGTTTTGTGTTGTGTTCTAGTATCAGCCGATTTTTTTTTTGACCTGGCTAACAATATTGGCCTGACGTGCATTTACAGGTGAAAAACCTCGTCTTGGGTTATTGCGTTGATTGCTGATGTACAAGGAACGAAGTGAGATAGTGGATGTGCTCATTTGGTTCTCTACGAAGTGATCAACCGACCGTAGCGACTGATTTATTTTGAGTTTCGGGATCAGTCACTATACATCCAGCCATTGAGAGACTTTGCAGGTAGGCAAGAAAGCGGTAACCACAGATGGATTGTACACCACTTATTTTCTTACATTCACAGTGAATAAAATAACATGTACTTGTTAAAATTAGAGTTCACTCAATGTCTTAAAATTGTATGTTAGCTATAGACGGAGAAAAATGTTCACTTCCCCCCTCCTGCTAATGCGCAAGATACCACATCAAATTTTATTTTATATCAGTCAGTAATGTGGTATACAATCAGTAATTATTAATAAATAAAAGTATTTACCAGTGAGTATGAGTGGGTCGCCTTTATCTTCATGCACCATGAACGCCAAAACTGCTGCTAACACAACAACTACCGCATTTCTTGAAACGCCCACGAACCATAGAAATCGTTGCAATAGAAGCGCACTCCGACGTTTTTTCTCCGACTGTGCCTCTTTGAACCGAATATCCTTTAAAGCCTATAATTAAAAAAATATTTGAAGCTATTAGCAGTCACGTTACGCCATGTATTAATAGGATACGATAATTTTATTCGAATGTGATATATTAAGTGTAAAACTCGCAGCAGTGGCTCGCTTACATGTATGGTTATGAGATTGGGTATTATATATTCAAAATTGAAGCAGGGTGGTTGGATATTTGTACCCAAGCGGATAACTACCACCATTCATGAGGTTATAAACCCACTACAATCACTCTTTCGTGCTTTGCCAGCTTTCAGCCAGCCACTGTATATGTACAGTAAACTAGCAGATTAGTATGAGAGCGGCCAGAGGCAATGAATGCTCTCTCGGTGGTCAACAATGGTTAGTGTTTTTAATTGCACTGCGCTTACAATCAGATACAGTGCAGTCACTTTGTCGTGTTCGGGTAAAAGAAGAAAACGAGTAACCTATAATATTTTTTTCTAAAGACCCTTTTCCACGTCTTTTTTCTGCTGTCGTTAACTTTATTACTCTTGTTAAAAATCGTTTAAATTTTAGCAACTATTGTTATTATTTTACTTAATTATTAAATATTATACGTTTGTTAAGTTACGTTAGTTTACATCAATTACATGTATTACGTATTTTTTATTGAGATTATTTCCTTTATGGCGGCCTCATTCTTATCTTTTATTGCCATTTTTAAATTGTAATCTACAATGTCCGGAGCGTTCACGGCCCCATGGTGGTAGGGTTTTACAGCCAGACTGGGTCGCAACCACCATGTATATAACAAAAAAGCCCGTCATAATGATTCGCTTCTGCGGGTCGCGTTTCGGGATCAGCCTGTGCATATCCAGCTTATTGCAGGCCGGCATGACAGCGGCGACCGGCGATGGATAATGTGTCACTCGGTGGTCGCCATTGTTTTTGGATTGTACTGTGCTTACCATCAGGCAAAGTGCAGTAATTTTACCGTGCTACAATAAAAAAAAACCTACTAATTACGTCGTCAGTCTAACCTATAATTTTAGACTATACAATTTGATACTAGTGAAACCTCAAACGAAACAAAATTATCGTAGTTAAAAGTTTTTAATAAAGTCTTTAATTAAAATTGGAAAAAATTAATCCACAGTAAATTATAATTAAATGTCAGATAGGTAGCGGTAGAGTTTCATTTTTTGCTTATCATAACAATTTTTGACATAAAGAATTCGTTATCTTAAAATCAACATTCAACATTCTCGGAACCTTTTTACGTGGGTGTAAAATAATTCAGCTTCATATCGCGTGGAAATAACTCCGAAACGTTTAAAACGTTGTGTAAATCTCTGGAAAATATTTTAACGATCGGTTTTTACATCGATCATGTGAGATAATTCTGTAAAAATAAAACATCCTTTGTATATCGTGACAGTAAAAAGATTAAATGAAAAGTAGCCTTTTTTTTGTCGTAATAACACGAAACGAAAAAGGAAATGTATTTTAAATATATTCTATTACTTTTTAACCATCTTCGAAAGGAGAAGGTTCGCAATTCGGATGTATTTTTTTTTAAGTTTTGTTAAATTTAAAAACTTTGCCATCTATAAATTGCGTAAATGCTACCTACCCGCTTCTTTTTGCATAAAAAAAATGACGAAAGGTCAACTGAATCCAAAAATGAATAGCTTAGAACCATTTACGAAAAAATCCACATCGAATGGTCATAGTTCCTATGACGTGGGGTCATTCAAGCGCAACGTGAAGAGATACTTACGCAGGCCGGCATCACAGCGGCGACCGGCGATGAATTGTATGTCTCTCGGTGGTCGCCATTGTTTTTGGAGAGTTCCAATTGAAAAATAAAAAAGTTCTATACCAAGACGTTTAGTAGTTTTGACGTGATTTAGCCTCAAAGAATTATATTTTCATGGATGGTCTTGGATACTTTTTTGGAATTGGAATATTTAAACTAGGTACCACATTCATTTTACAGTATTTTCCATAATTAACAGGAATATACTTGACCCCAATAACACTTGATTATAAATAAGATAACACCGGAGATGTAGCGTGCTTGCCAAATAAATATTGATTCACTTCGCGCTTGAACAGCCCCATGTTATATGTCACCGGAAAAACAAACGTAGGCAGCGGGTCCTTAGATGTTCGCATAAGAAATTAGGAAACAAATCTCCTAGGGAAAGTGGAATATCTCCAACAGAAATAGAAAGCATTTCGACATTTTGTGCGTTTAGATAATAGGGTAGCATTGAAAGGATTCAATGGAATGTATAAACATCTTCTATTAATATTTGTTAGCAACTAAGTGACTAAACATTATTCGAATTTGCTTTAAAAAATTTCATATTATAAATATTATTAATACTAAAAATTATGTTTCAATTTACGCTTGCTTTGTTGTTATGAACATACGAAACCATGAAAAATTTAAATACAACCGAATTCGTAATAGCATTATGAGGTTTAATCAAAGCGTATTTGTGTTTTCATTCCATTAAATCATTTTTAAATAGCTTAGAATATTTTGTCTATGTATTTTATATTTCAAACATTTCTATTCATTTTTAAACTATCGAAAATGAAAGAAAGTAAAGATATTCGTGTATTTCCAGTGTTGTTATAATATACGGATATTAATTAACCGAATTAAAAAAAGGAACATTCACAACTCGGCTGTTTTTTTTATATTTGTTATCTCCGAACTTCGTGATGTATAAACCGATTTGGAAATATATTTTTTCATTGGAGTGTGAATATTTTCAAGGGTGACTTAGTTTTTGCCCTATTCCATTAGCATTGGGCTTTGGACTTCGAAGAAAGATACATCAATTAATTCCTCAAAATCGAATAAGAACATACAGTGTTTGAAAAATATATTGGTCTATGACAATCTAGGATCACATAGGTATATATATCTACCTGACTTTAGCCAAAGACGTTCTTGTGCATTTTTCTAAAGTATATTTTAAGTCGGTTTTATTTATTCTTTACTTTCTTGTTCTAAACCGTATTAATGCGAATAATTGAATGCTTCAGTTTTATTTACATGTGTTATCGTTAAAACTCGCTAGAGTTCACGTTACCTAGCTAACCTATAGATAAACTTATTTGCTACGCTAATGTATAATCAATATATTTCAGAATTTACTCGACAATAGGATTTCAAATTCTTCCCAATGTAGATGTGATATGAAATAGTTTACGCAAACAAACCGTCTTTGTTAATCTGCACATTACCTATATATTCTGTAGTATAAGTGATCAATTAAGTGATATTATTGAAACTTGCTTCTGCCCGCGACTTCGTCCGCTTGGAATAGTTACTTTGGACTATCGCTAACATGCAGGGGAAGAAGAAAAAAAACTTGAAACATGTTTCATTGGTGCTCCGCTCCTATTGGTCTTAGCGTAATGATATATACCCCTATAGCCTTTCTCGATAAATGAGCTATCTAACACCGGAAAGATTTTTCAAATCGGACCAGTAGTTCGTGAGATTAGCGCGTTCAACCAAACAAACCCTCCAGCTTTATAATATTAGTATAGATTACTACTCTCCTCTCGGACTTAACTCCAGCCGCCATTCAAATTACAATAACTTTTGATAGAGTGGACCGATTTTAATGAAACAATATCTAAGTTACACTCGAGGATATGCTTTATGATTTTCTTGATGATGTTTCATTGTGAATCCAGTACTTTAACAGCGATGCCTATTCATACATTGTATTCCAGTGAAGCTGTTAAGACCATGTCAGGTCAATAGCGTAATCAGTTCGAGAAAAAAAAACATGTTCATACAAACAAACAGACATTTCTAAAAATTATTGATACGTACTTTATTATTTACTAGCGGGTTCGGCAGACGTTGTCCCTCCCTGATTATAAAAAAATCCTTGTCAAATTATATACCAAAACGTTCCTCGTGAACCACTTTATGCACTGGCGAAAACCGCTTGAAAATTGGTTAAGTAGTTTTTGAGCTTATTGCGAACAGACAGACAGACAGACGCGGTAGGGGACTTTGTTTTATACTATGTAATGATGATGATGATTCATAGACATATGCAACAATTTTTTTCAAAATCGAAGAGGTACATTACATTTATGTTGTTATTATATGTATTGAAAAAAAAAGATACTTTATAGGTTTTACCGTTTGACCACGATATTATCTGATGTTAAATGAATTTATGTTCTAAGATGGTAAACACGTCAAACCCAAAACGTCAAACGCCAGGGGACTGGCTCTTAAGTCCAGCTGCCTAAACACATCTAGGTGGTAGAGCCACGCTGAAGCTATTACTGGCTTTAGCATGAATGGGTTGGCTCGACCGGGGTAGTACCACCCACGTGAAGTAACAGTGCTTGCATTGTTGCGTTTCGTTCGGACAGTGAGAGCGCCGGATAACCCACTCCCCTTCCCCAAACACAGGATGACAACCCACTTGCGGCTCTCCTGGTGTTGCAAGTGTCTATGGACGGTGGTTATCACTTAACATCAGATGACCCACCAGTTCGTTTGTGTCCTACTATATAAAAAAACACACACACCAACAGGTGCTTGGCGATAGATTTTCAACTTTATATGGTACCTAGCCAAGAGGACTTAGAAAAAGCCCTACCACCCTGCAAATCTGAAACCTACATTATAGATACTTTTTTTAACTTTTTTTTTGGCAATCAATCTTTTAGACTACTACTGCCATTGTCGAGTAGTTAATAGTATTAGTAGTTCTTCCTCTATTCCATTTTTGGCAACCAGTCTTCTAGTAGACTGTTACTGCAATTGTCAAGTGAGAATCGATATTACAAGTTTCTTGATCAAATTTCAATTAACTAACAAAATGGTGGCCATCTTGTTAAAACTTTCCATGGAGTTTTTGTAGCATCTCAGAATTCATGGTCCGTGGTATTATTTTCCATTCACTTCACTTATGCACAATAAACAAACTATATTACATAAAACACCACCAATTTTATAAATTAGATAGTCAAGTAACACAAGATTATGAATAAAAAATAAAATCCACTACATGACAGACCAAGATCCCGCCAAAAACTCCTATAGATACTTTATACATAAAAGATAGGTATGATAGGACCATTATGTTACAGAAAAGTAAAACGTAAAGATCTTTTATCTTACGAAAAAGGTTTTATTAAATATCGGACGTATTCTCTCGTTAAATTTATCAACGTAACATATCTGGGTGGAAAAGAGATTTTACGTCAGAGGTTACAAGTTAATCTGCATAAAAAGGTTTTACACTTCATGCTAATACTCATTGAGATATCTTTTGGGTCTTATTTTAATCTATTTGACATGAAAGGAATAAGTATATATATGATTAGGTTTTTCTTTGATCAATGTATTTCTCTTGTAATATTACAATATTAAAAGAAGAATTTTTAAACTAATTTACTTATCTACCAGTATATTTTATTCCATTAAAATATTATAGACATATATTATTTATTAAAATAAGTTTTATATACTACCAATTTATATGTGCAGCGTTAGTTAATACATTCCAATTAATATAATATGTTAAATAACGTTCAGGTGTATTATATATAGTACCTATAAAATATCTATAACAATTACTATTCGCGTGTGTTGTTTTCTTTTAAACGATAAGAATTTTAATACAGTTTTCACGAGCATTAATATTTCTTTTTCAAAATGATTGATAACATATTTATAATACGTGCATATTATTATTAAAAAAAACTAGCGGGCCCGGCAGACGCTGTCCCGCCTATACTATTAAAAAATCTTTGACAGATTATATACCAAAACCTTCCTCATGAATCACTTTATCCACTGGTGAAAATCCGTTCGGTAGTTTTTGAGTTTACCGCGAACAGACAGACGCGGTAGGGGACTTTGTTTCATACTATGCAACGATAGAGAATAAGTAAAGATATTGTAACAAAGTCAAAAAAGCATTTCCATTGCTTACACTGTATAAACCTCATGAAATATATCAAAACAAAACAATATACTACCAAATTGTATATATCATTCAGGCTTATAGAAAAGTGTAAGTGACATGTAGCCATCTCCTGAGTAACTCACAATAACCAGTTCTATCTTTCACTTAATACTAAAAATAAATGCTTGATTTGCGATATTCTTTTGACCAATGTAGTTACATATTTTGTATGTATAATGTAGTTATACAAAATTGCTCGTTAGATTTAAAGTTATATACACTAAAACAGTTGCAGGTAACTTACGAAGCTTACCTGACTTTGATTTATTGGAAATGTGAAAATGCAAAAAGAAAGGATATTACGTGTCCAAATTACTTGGATGGTTACGACGTCCTAATACTATAATCACTATATATTGTAAAACAAAGTCCTCTGCCGCGTCTGTTTGTCTGTTCGCGATAAGCTCGAAAACCACTAAACAGATTTTCATGCGGTTTTCACCAGTAGATAAAGTGGTTCATGAGGAAGGTTTAAGTATCTAATTTGTGAAGGTTTTTTTTACTATCGGAGCGGGACAACGTAAGCCGAGACAGCTAGTACTAAATATACGAGCACCTAAACTGTTCGGTAAGTGTATATAAGACAGTGTACCATTAAACTAAGGTTATAAACAACAATACCTTCATCCCCATTAACACGATACAGCAAGCCAAACTAAGCAACGTGTCCTGCATTCTCGTTTCGCCAATGTGTTCGAAGAGCCCCTTCCATGTCGATATAAAGGTTTCTGCACTGAATTTGAGCCCCAGGAGACCTTTGATTTGGGAAGAAGCTATCGTGATCGCTGCAGCTGATGTGAATCCTGATACCACCGGTAATGATACGAATTCTACCAGAAATCCTGAAAATAAAAAAACGGGACTAAAATCGCATTGCCTATTCATGTATGTATATTATATAAAATTTACAAGAGCAAATAAAATATTAGACGTTTGAGAGAGACGTAATCACTAAATAGATTTCAATCCCTTTCTTTTTATTTTACTTCTTCCTTATCCAAAAAAAAAGTCATGATATCTTCATTTAATAAGTTTTTTTTTATGTCATAGGTGGCAAATGAACAGCTGGGTCAACGAATGTTAAGTGATCACCACCGTCCATGGACACTAACAACACCAGAGGAGTCGCAAGTGCGTTGCCACCCTTTGGGGGGAAGAGTTAGGGGAGGGAGAGGGAGAGGAGAGAAAAGAGGGGAAGTGGGCCTCCGGCGCTCACACTGACCGAACGAAACGCAACAATGCAAGCACTGTTACTTCTCGTCGGTTTTCTATGAGAGGGTGGTACTACCCAGGGCGAGCCGACCCATTCATGCTGAAACCAGTAATAGTTTCAGCGTGACTCTACCACCATTAAAAAGTTTTAAACCACTACAATTTTTATAAGAATTATAAGCAAGCTTTGTGCTGATGCGCAGAGAGACAATTAACAAATAACATGGTTTACAAAGAAATTCTATAGGCAAAGTATACTTTTGTTTTCATTTTTTTTATGTTTATTCCTTCGTACGAAATATATTGTTAACAGCGTAGAGGTAGTCGCATCAATTAGTTCTTACTAATATGATAAATGCGAAAGTAAGTTTGTTTCTTTGTTACGCTTTTATATCTTAGCTACTCAACCGATAATTATAAAATTTTGCATACACGTTATCAGAGACACAGAATAGGACATAGGGTGTCTTTCATCGGTAAAATTGCACTGTCCCTGGGATAGCCCTAATCTACATAAACGCGAGCGAAGCCACAAGCAAAAGCTTGTTTCTTATATTTATGTATACAAAATTTATCCATTTGTCTATTTAGATTTAAGAGTTTTAGATATAAGTTTATGGTGTATATACACATAGATATAAGTTACGATGGGACTGACATTTCAAAAATTATAAAAATCCCTAAAGAAAAAAAAGAGAAAACGAAAAAAAAGTTTACCTACTAGTAAACATTGGGGTTACGCATTCCAAGATTAACTAATGTATATCCAGTAATTAAGTGGCGTGATCTACCTGTCTCGTCTCTAACCTGTACCTGATCAGGTTGTGATCACCTTCCACATTGTGGTAAATACATATTGTGTGGGATTTTCGATGAACGACAACATCATGAGGAAACCATGGTGGTAGATAATTTTCTAAGCTCGCCTGGCTAACTCCTCCCTCTCCCCCCCCCCCCCCCCAAGATCCTTTGAGAGAAAATGTGTCGGCAAGCACTTAATGGTGTATGCCGGCCACCCTTGTAAAGCCAGTCCCATCTTGGTTTAACGTATTTTCCACCTTGTACCGTCATTTAACATCAGATGACATTGTGGTCGAAAGCTAACACCTACAAAGAGTTTTAAAAGATTCATTAAGCATACAAGTTACTCAAGTGTTGACAATTTTTTTTCGCAAAAGTAAATTTGTAAGGGGTGTCAAATAACATCTAAAGACTGGACAGACATCCATGCCAACCTCACCTGTTGAATAACGAACGAGGTAATGCCGAAAGCGAGGTGGTAAGGTTTTACAGCCTGACTGGGTCGCAACCACCATGTATATGGCGAAAAAGCCCGTCATAGTGATTCGCTTCTGCGGGTCGCGTTTCAGGATCAGCCTGTGCATACCCAGCTTTTCGCAGGCCGGCATGACAGCGGCGACCGGCGATGGATACTGTGCCACTCGGTGGTCGCAATTCTTTTTGGATTGTAATGTGCTTACCATCAGGCAGAGTGCATTCATTTTGCCGTGCTACTATAAAAAAAAATACTTACCAAGCTGCGCTACTCCAGCAACCAATTGAACGATGCCAGCAATGAAACACAGTAACACTGCAAAGTCTGCGTTGGTGCCGTTCGTGTACGTAAAGGTCAGGAGTGAGAGCAATGCCGTAGGACCGATATTGATCTGAGGGCACGTGCCCATGACCGCATACACGAATCCACCAATAAACGAAGCGTACAACCCATACTGTAAAAATTGAGAATAAATAGTATTATATTTATGATAATCACAAATGTATACCTGAGTAACAGACGTTCCATATAAATTTGACCTTTGACCCAACCGCGCGGAGAAATGAACGTTTTTCAAGTGTAACAATAAAATAGTAGCTAATTACATGTACCATATAAGTTATATAATCACAAGTACGCAACATGTATTAGGTATCTACGTTATATAAGTATTTTTCTTATTGTAAATCACAATTTAAATCTCAAGTAAGCAGCGTTGTATTTACAAGGGACCCTCTGGCCAAGCGCCTAGGGCGGCAAATTTTCAGGGGCCGCAAAATTTGGATGGTAAGAAAAGAATAGATACTACATACTAGCGTTTACATACCTCAGCTTCGTTCAGATTAATATAAAATGAACATATCTCTGGGAAACAGAACTTTTTCCAGATGAAAATAATCTTATATTATTTTCTGTACTCCTAACCATGGTGTATACAAAATTATACGATGACCGGTTAAGTAATTAAGGCGTGAATGATTTAAAAATAAACAGACAAATACATCTATTATATTAGTAAAGATAAGGACTAGTTTGGTTATTTCTTTCTTTAGAACAATTTGCAATCTAAACTGCTTATTCAATTTTAAAACATGAAGTGTCGTTTTCCTTTAATTTATTTATTTAGGGGCTTTTATATCCACATCAGTCACATAGTAACTTTCATTGAATTTACAGAGCAAAAGTGGCGTTAGATTTGCTTCAATTGTTGGAATAACACCGAGCTATATACTATTTCAGAATGCAGTTCAAGTATGAAAAAAGAGGCGTGAAATCAAAATAAATTATTTACGAACCAATACTTAGCTAAGAACTCGTTCCATTTGTCAGCATACATATTTGAAAACATCAGTGTTTTTGTAGTACGTTATAATCCATGTGTTTAGTAGCTAAAAATTTTTAGCATATGTAGTTGATTGGTCAAGAATAATAACGCTCTGGTTTATTTACCAAAAAGAAAGGTACATAAAGCAGGCCTTTTTTTTTAACGTGGGGAAAGCCCTTATGGATACACCACCCTCTTGGGGGGAGGAAGGGTTATGTACGACTCGCACGGACTAAAACCTCACGGTGTACGTCTGCCGCTATAGTTGGGGTGACAGAAGATCTCTATATACTTCATCGTACCGCCCCAATGCTTGGCCCAGCAGCAAAAGCGCCGTAGCCGGGCCCCGTCTTGTTAGGAGACCGCCATGTACACACCGGCCGTCTCCTCCGTTCGCCGGATCTGAACAATGGGAAAATGGGACCCCCGACCCATCTTCCCTAGTCCGGTTACGGCAGGTTGTCCGCCTCCTCCGGCCTGTCCTCCGTTGGCGGAGACGGTCACTTCGAGGGTCCTCCTCACGGACTCTCTCCGCCGCCTCCTTTTGCGAGATAACTGCATGGCCGAAACCAAGCTCGGCAGTGAGAGATCTTGTCCTACCGCCACAGCCAGAGTGTGACACTGCTCTTCCCACGTCAGACAGAGACAGACAGTGTGCTGCGCGGTGTCAACGCCGCACTGATGGCATACGTCGGTCGGCTTCCTGTGTGTTATCCGGTGCAGGTACCAACCGACATAAAGAAGGCCTCTATCAAACTAGGACAACCTATTCCTTCCCACCTACTCGTTCATTCCTTCTAAAACTGAGTTTAGTGTAAATAAGTAGAATTTATATTTGTGTGAGCGCGTGCGCGTGTGTTAATGTGTTTAATGTGCGAATATATTCAGGTAACTTAATGCATTTGTATTAACCAAGACGTATCTAATTTTTGTAAGAAAACATATTACTTTATTAATTAAGTTATAAACTATCATATTAGATAACTAAATAGAATAACCATTTATCTAATAAATCAGTCCAAAGGTTGAATTTAAGATAAGAAAATTTATTCAAAATCACTACAAATCAACTGCATTTCACCGGATGTAATCCATACAAATCGACGATATGATTTACAGTCAATACAAGCATATGTCTACCTACAAGCGTACCGGCAGTTGAATATACATACATATTCATTCCAAGAACACGACACACTCTAACGTAAACTACTACGGGTCTTAATTTGGCGAAATAGTCAGATACAACTATCATATCTTGCTACTCCACATTTACAAAATACTATACATATGATGATCATGAATTATTTTCATCATCGTTATATCTATATATTATTCATCATAATTATTCACATCTATACTAATATTATAAAGCTGGAGGGTTTGTTTGTTTGGTTGAACGCGCTAATCTCAGGGACTACTAGTTCGAACTGAAAAAAATATTTTAGTGTTAGATAGTTCATCTATCGAGGAAGGCTAGGCTATATGCAATAGGAGCGGAGTACCAATGAAGAATGTTTTAAAATCGGTTGTTTTTTTTCTTCCTTTTGACAGGTTTCCATGCGTGTTACCGTTAACCCAAAGTAACATCCACGTGGACGAAATCGCGAGCAGAAGCTAGTTTTATGATGTTTGTTGTGATAAAACAAATAAATACATGTTTTTTTGTGTGCATCTCCTTGATATTATTTTTATCGTATACTAGCTGGTAGCCGTGACTTCGTCTATATCGTTTATTATCTTTTTTTATGTCATAGGTGGCAAAGGATAGGCGGGTCACCTGATGTTAAGTGATCCCCTCCGTCCATAGACACTTGCAACACCATGCGAGTCGCAAGTGCGTTGCCAGGTTGGGGGAGGCAGGAAAGGAAAATGGAAGGGAGAAGAGGAAGGGGAAGGGAGTTGGGCCTCCGGCGCTCTCACTGACCGAACGAAACGCAACAATGCAAGCACTGTTACTTCACGTCGGTTTTCTATGAGAAGGTGGTAGTACCCTGAGCGAGCCGAATAAACCAGTAATAGCTACAGCGTGGTTCTACCACCTACTAAGCGTACTTAACAACTTACTCCACGTACAGAGGTAAAAACATAAGCACCACACCGCTTGCGCAATTTCTCCATGTGAAAATACATACCCTATGCGTAATAATGAAAACTAGTGGGCGCCCAGTGATCGACATTCGACCATAGTTCATTGATATCTTAAAGTTTGAATTTTATTAAGGTTCTTTTGTGTTATAATATCATTGTTTAATTTAGAATGAAAAAGGATAATTGGAACGTAAGAGTAAAATAATACATACAGTCGAGCATAGCAACCTCCTTCGCAACCTTTTTTGAAGTCGTTTATTGACAGATTTCAAAGTGACTTTTTTATTTACATGTGTGTATATGTTGTGTAAAATTGAAGCAGTAGTGTGAGTAATGCATATTTTAATTAATTTAATGTACTTTTAATGTATTTTATATATAATAAATAGCTTTCTGTGCTTTTCCTGCATATAAACTTTAACTATGCCAATTTTCACGTTCATTCGTTCACGCAATTCCTTTAAAAAGGGGTACAAAGTTTAGGCTTCACGTAATAATATATATGATAATATTTTCTTTACATTTAAATGAAGATATCATAATATTCTTTGAGATAAGGATCGAGAGTCTAAGTGTACGTCCAGAGTGGACGCTATAATGGAGCGTTGAGCGTGGCGTCGCGTCCGGCGTTCGTTTCAAACATATGCATTAATACGCGAGTGTCCATAGTGGCGCGCGAGCGTCGTTCTCGGACGCTGAACGCGCCGCACGCGACGCCACGTTCGACGCTCAATTATAGCGTCCACTCTGGACGTACACTAAGGAAGAAAACTAAAAAAAAATTAACCAAATCTGTCCAGTGATTCTTGTCTTATTTATATAGATACAAGCAAGAAACACGAGTTTATTTAATATTGAACAAGTCAAAATTGCATATTTACGTAGGTTTTGTGCATATATATTAACCAGATCATTAAACGCACTTGACATTTCCAATGCGATGCAAACTGGCACACTACACGGTCAATGGCACATATTTCAGAACTGAATGCTTAATCTTTTAGTATATTTTATCCGATTATTCTCACATACATCTATTAATAAAAGTATAACAATACTTAGTTATGTTGTATAAATATTTTCCAATATTATAATTCAGTAGAATCCTATCACCTGACGTAGGCTTACCCTGTGTCAGGTGCTGGCTTTTCCTCTATATTACTTTTCTTGTACGTGTGTATATCACTGAACTCCTCTTAAACAACGGGACCGATTTGGATAAAATTTTGTGTGTGTGTTCCAGTGGATCCGAGAATGGTTTAGATTCACAATTGGACCCCAAAGGTGTTGCTGCGGTTGAATTTAAAATTTTTGAAGTTATATTTCTTTTGACGCGTTAAGGAAAAATGATGAGAGTAAATCTTTACGATGCGCGCGCACACCGTCACGAAAAACGGACACCCTGAAGGTAGCTATATTCAACATTTTGTTTCTTTGTATTTGTTGTATGTATTTCTTTGTATTAAAACTTTCAATGTACTAAATACCTTTTTTCCCGGGCCAAGGAAACCAGAAAAATATAACTATGAACACAATACTTTTAACTTAAATAATTTATGGTATTAATACATTTATTTTGTACTTATATTATAATGGAAAATAACCATTAACTACGTGTTAAAATGTAGGTATTTAAAAACAGATGAAGGTCATAATGTGATAGCAGACCGAATTGTGCTATGAAACAATAATAATATTGATAAACTCTTTGCATTTTTACACTATGTTCACGTTATGACCATTTTATTAAAATAAACAAGTAATCATAGGATTCATTAATATTAATTAGGATTATTATTAAAATACATGTGTGTGCGTGTTTTTTTTAAAAAGAATCATTAGATTTTTTTGAGACTATTTTTGCATAGTAAGTAGATTATTGGTTAAGGTGAGGTATTCATAACATTATTTATCAACTAGCCGATCCGTGCCCACTTCGTTGGGCGGTAATAGGCATTATCAAGCTACAACTTTTCTCTAGAACTCGATCATATATACCTCATAATTAAGGCAGCGTTCATATAAGAAATGTTTTCGTTCGACCATTTTTCTCCGACTCCCCAGATATTAGGTTGTAGGGGACAACCTCACAAACTTTACCTCTATATAATATTAGTGTAGATTATAGATAATATAATTAGTTAATAGCTTCTGCCCGCGACTTCGCACGCGTGGAATAGTTATTTTGGGCTAAGACGCAGCGAAAGCTCTCAAAAGGAAAAAATACCCCGATTTTAAAACATTTTTCATTGCTGCTCCGCTCCTATTGGTCTTAGCGTGATGATATGTAGCCTATGACACTCATAAATAACGTGGCTTTATATTGGTAAAAGAATTTTCAAAATCGATTTAGTAGTTCCTGATATTACCCCCTACAACGTCACAAACTCACAAACTTCACGTCTTTATAATATTACTATATAGATTATAGGCCCTGCCCGCGACTTCATCCGCGTAGTAATAGTTACTACTCTGGGCTAACACTGACACACAGCAGAAGCTCTCAAAAAGAAAAAACACTTCGATTTTGAAACATTTTTCATCTGTGCTCCGCTCCTATTGGTCTTAGCGTGATGATATATAGCCTATAACCATTCTCGATGAATGAACTATATAAAACTGAAAGAATTATTCAAATCGGACCAGTAGTTCCTGAGATTACCCCTTACAACGTCACAAACTCACAAACTTTACCTCTTTATAATATCATTATTAATATTATTATTAATTATAGTATAGATTATTGTTTTTAGTGTTAAAACTTCTTTAGGCGCGTTATGCGGTATTTTTGACAGGAAATAAATGTGTAATTTCCTCGTCATGACATCCTACGTCAGTATTACACTTGCGCGGCTTACGTTATACTAGCAACGCGAAGTATAGGGACCTGTGTACATGTAATATTGATATTTTGCAGCTCGTCATACGTTTGAATGATCAATAGGCTTTCTGTCTATATTACTTTATTAAAATGCAGGTATATAATTATTGTTCCGAGTGCCAATAGATATGAAAACCACATTAATGTTAATAATTTCAATAAAGAAATTCTGTAATTTAAATATGTCATGTTTTTATATTATAGGAGGTAAACGAACAGGCGGGTCACCTGATGTTAAGTGATCACCGCCGTCCATAGACATTAGCAACACCAGGGGAGTCGCAAGTGCGTTGCCAGCGTTTATTTGGGGGTAAGGGGTAATGGAGTGGGAGGGGAGAGGAGAAGGAGGGAAGGGGAGATGGGCCTCCGGCGCTCTCACTGACCGAACGAAACGCAACAATGCAAGCGCTGTTTCTTCACGTCGATTTTCTGTGAGAGGGTGGTACTACCGGGCGAGCCGACCCATTCACGCTGAAATCAGTAATAGCTTCAACGTAGCACTACCGCCTTCAATCATTGAAACTATAATTTCTATTAAATTCAAAAGAGGTCACATTTATTTCATTGTTTTGTGTTTTCACTTCTGTCGGCAGTCGTTATGACTATCTCGACTATTTTTTATCATTATCGACTTAATGTCTTGTAAGAATTATATTTATATCAACAACAAAAAATGAACAGCAGACGTTGATCGAGAATAAAGTATTTTTTTCGTGCAATTGGTTAGAATCTAGTGGTAACTTTAAAAACCTAACGATTCAATAGATGTTTAACATGACCACCATTTTTACTGTATGCAAAAACGAGCACGTTTCCGAATACCTCTAGTGAATTTAGATATGTGATGAATGTTGTTTAGATGAAAGTAAACGGTGGATTTCTCCATTCTGTTCTAGTTAAAAGAGAAACACTCTGTATATATAAGACGTGTATTACGCTACTGGACAAATTTGAACGTGGTTTTCATGATTGGATCAAAATAAACATCTAGGGAACATTACGATGTTCTAAAGGTTGAGCACTAAATATAATATAAATAGAAATGCCTTCAAAAATAACCAAGTCTCGCTACTCGCTTGGAGAAGGGATCTTCTGTCATGAGTTGTAACGTAATTAGCTAACCTAACAACATCTTAACATAAATCTTTTGTGTTTTAAATAAAATACATTTACTTCTATTAAATTCAGGCTTCTAGTTTTATCCGAAGTTATAGGCAGTCGAAAATGGTCTAAACTGCTTCGAGAAAAGGATGGTACAGTCGTGCCGCTTTTTTGCTCGACTTGGCAGGGGCACTGACGTGCCCCCAGATACATTCACATGAACTAAATTACAAGCATCAGTTATTATATATAAATAAAAGTCAATTACACACATTCGCATCATTTAGGAACGGCTATTATATTATATTACTAGCGGACCCAGCAGACGTTGTCCCGCCCTGATTATATAAAAAACCCTGCAGGGTAGTACCACCCTCTCACAGAAAACCAACGTGAAGTAACAGTGCTTGCATTGTTGCGTTTCGTTCGGTCAGTGAGAGCGCCGGAGGCCCACCTCCCCATCCCCTCTCCTCTCTCCTCTCCCTCTCCCTCCCTTAACCCTTCCCCCAAAGGGTGGCAACGCACTTGCGACTCCTCTGGTGTTGTTAGTGTCCATGGACGGTGGTGATCACTTAACATCAGGTGACCCACCTGTTCGGTTGAAACCTATGACATAAAAAAAAAATACTATGTAATGATATTTGGATAATTCTTTTTTTTTGTGTTTGTAATGGATCAGTACAAGATTTGTTTTTCATTTATTTTTATTTTTAGAAACTAATCTTCTTGATTATTACTGCCATTGTCAAGTAGATAATAAATAATATTACAAGTGTCATGCGATAATTTCAATGTTCTACCAAGATGACCTCTCTTGATAGAACTTTCCAGGGAGTTTTTGTGGTATCTCAGTATTCATGCTTCGTGGTATTATTTTCCATACACTTCACTTATGCACAATAAGCGAACTATATTACGCAAAATGCTACAAATATTACAAAATATAGAGTCAAATAATATATATCTATACATATAGTAAGAACATAAATCGAACTTGTCTGTACTTTTAGATTTTTGTGAAAAAATTGTTGAAATCATTTTTAGAAATTTCTGCCTGTCTATCTGTTTGTATGAACATGCATCACTGCTATAATCGCCAAAAATGCTAAAATATAAAGTATATCGTCGAGTAACATTTAATCTTGGTTTCATTAAAATCGGTTCACTCTATCAAAAATTATTGTAATTTTATTGACGACGCGACTTAAGTACGAGAGAAAAGTAGATAAGTAAATGGACTTAATACATTCAGAAGATTTTATTAGTCATTGTTTTTTTTAAATATTAGGTTCCACGCGAACGGAATCGCTAGCATATCTAATTACGAATAAAATATAAATGACACTGCATGACAGGCTAAGATCCCGCCAAAAACTCTACAAGGTTTATATAAAACTTATTTTAAAAATCGAACGGTAAAGTGAAGATTAAAGTAATCAGCTCCTTGGTTTTCTATTTCGTATAACTAAGATATTTATGAGGCCAATGTCTATGTTTTATCGGTATAAAACTCTAGTAAGGCCTATACTCGAATACGCCTCCGTAGTTTGGTCTCGATATTACTCAGTTCATATAAAGAATATTGAACGAATTCAGACACGCTGTTTAAAGACACTATGTCTTAGACATGGGATGCTAAGAAAACTCCCTAGTCATCTTGAACGTGCTCAATATTTTAAAATCTCATCGTTGTCTAGCAGAAGAAAAGCAAGTGAATTAACTTTCCTATATAAAATAGTTAATTATATTGTAGACTGTCCACAATTACTATACTTGTTTAATTTTAACACCAACTTTCGCGGTCGTTGTACTAGACTGTTTCATATTCCTTTCATATTAAATAACGTTTCCTTTAATAATCCGATTGCTAACATGTGTCGCTCATATAATAAATACTATCACTAATTGCGTCTCCTGCTGTGCCGATACCGACTTGGACATATTTCATCTTAGTCTGAGTAAATTTCGTCATATAGTCCATAAACACAGGTTTTCTCCTTAATATCATATATATTTTTAAGTTAGCATACTTTATAAGATTTTATGTTTATATTTGTTAAGCATAGATGTGCATGCATATAGTTTTGTATAATATAGCTGTAAAAAAAAACTATTAATTGTAATTGTAAACATAGTTACTTATTATCTGTAATGTGTGCCTTGTAAATAAATAAATAAATTACATTAAAAAAAATGTATATACAAACTGAATGAACGAGTGATATAGAAGACACTATGGAGATATTTAGAAATATTGACAGAATTTATAGAATGACAATCTGTTGTTCAGTTAAGATTTTGTCCCATTTTTTTCTTTAATACACACGTACACGGATGAGGTCGGCTAGTTTGCAACAATTGTAACTCCACAATTTTTTTCTATATCCATGTATGGCTATTCACTGTAGTATTTATCATGTACGTATTAAAGAATACGATGTATTGTTAATTACCATGAAACACAAATCTAAATGATATTTATGAATGCATTAAGAAGTATTCTTATGTGTAGAACGTACTACAAGAACAACGGGACGTATAATTGAGTATAATATAATATACAATTTATAGCAAAATATTCATAGAAGCACCTAGAGTAATATAAGTAGTTATATTATTTAAGTAGAAATATTATTATTCGACATTTTAACACCAAGGACTACTTTATAATTGTCAAGTCATGGAAACTATGCATGGATTAAAATGTATAACTACTATTAACATTTCACGCGGCTTCGGACGCTTTTGTTATTCTTTCTTGTTACAGGAGGGTGTCTCAGAACGGTCCAACTTGAGAGTGAACGACACGTAAACAAAGCTGATTGGAGGTGAGGTAGGGGTAACGCTAGCAAGATCTGTTCTTTCATTTTCAATTGTCACCATTCCTGACACGAGAGAGCAACGCTCATTTTGCGTGCACGCATATTTCGAGAACTATCGATCGCTCATTCGCGTTCACCGCCTATTTCAACTTCATTATGGATTGCGCAATATTGGGGAAACCCCTAGTAATGCCACTATCTTCGCGTGGATCCACGTATTCAATGCTACTGGAAACACACTAGGCAATATTCATCACGGTCGTCCAAGAACAGCAAGAACCCCTGGAAACATTGAGTTGGTTGCGAATTCTTTAAGTCGACAGTCTCGTGTTAACATTAGGAAGCAAATAGCAATTGGGTCTATTCAGAGCGACAAAACAAGAGAAAGTAGTCACTACGATCGTCTCTCGTGGTTCCAACAACGTGAAGCCACGACGCATACCACTAACAACTCGCTCTCAGCACTGCGAGAGTTGTTTCCCGAAAAAGCGATTTCTCGAAGGGTGACATTGCGTGGCCACCTCAGATACCTGATTTAACCCCATTTGATTTTTTCTTGTGAAGTTATCTTAAAAGTGTTGTCTACGAGTACAATTCACAAAGTTTTAAAGATTTAAGAAGAAATATTGAAGAGCAGATCAGATTGATTCCTCAGCAACTTCTAAAAGTTTTCGATAACGTCCGCAAAAGGTTTGAAGAGTATCACCAAGAAAACGGTCGTCATTTATTTAATAATGTAATATTAGGTCTTTACCTATGAAATTGCTGTTCTGCAGTACTGGCCATTTCACATAAAAATAATTTTTGTTTGGCTAAGAATTCTAATTTCAAATTAATTTTATTTTAAAAACATGGTTTTTTTTTCCAAAAGTAGTCATTTGTTTATTGATTAGTATTACATTTTCATCGCATTTTAATCTTTTTTGTCATCTTGACCTATTATTTTAAAAGTTAAATTTCCTTTTTTGTTTACATTTTGGGATTCATAAATAAAGAATTACAATGAGAATTTTCTTAACTATTGTTCGAAACAGTTGGATCGTTTTGAGACACTTTGTACTATTATTTGTTGTAACTATTACTTGTAATAAATAATTGAATTATAACTAAATGGATATTGTCTAAATATTATCCGTGTTCGAATATCTTCAAATATCATTCTTCATAACAATATCTTGAGTAGTATATAGCGCCGGAAGCCTACCTCCCTTCCACTCCCCTCCCCCCTCTCACCAAATACAGACTAGCAACGCAGTTGCGACTCCCCTGGTGTTGCTAGTGTCTATGGACGGTGGTGATCACTTAACATCAGGTGAACCACCTGTTCGTTTGCCTTCTATGATCTAAAAAAAAGTATTGAAACGGATAGCTTGCAGCGTCATCTACGGACGGTGTTAATTAAAAATTAACAGTTAAAACAAAAAAAATTGTATCACGATATATAAAGTTTAATTAAAAATTGGTTACAATGACGCCCACCTCTATCCATCTATATTTGTAACTACGTATGTAATATGTACGATGAAAGATAAACCAGACCGAGTTCTTGCCAGTTCTTCTCGATGGCTGTGTTGTTTTCCGAACCGGTGGTAGTTTTGACGTCCATAAGCGCCGTCTGAATTGAGTACAGTATTTTTATGATTGCAAACTACACTCCCACGGTTAAATCAAATATAATAATACTTCATATATTCATAATCATTAAGCCGTATAGTCTACATAACCTGCTCAAGACATAGATCATAACGTAAATGCATACAATTGTTGAACATCGCGGTCGTTCTGCGCAGTTTGCTAAAGATATGACGTCATAACCTTTCATTACATGCACGATTATAACATTATCGTTTTAAAAATCAAATTTTATGAAGTAATTAATTAATTTATAGAACGGTTATTAATAGAAAAGAAAAATATTGTTATAAGCCGCATAGTAGTAAGCGAATTACGTTATATATTGTAACGATATAGTTTTAAAATGTTACAATTACGGTATACTTTTTTTATTGCAGCATCTGCCATTGTAAGCAGTTTCGCCAATGCCAGTTGTTATAGTAGTAGTAATAATATTCGTCCAATAGGACAGGCGAAGGAATTAATCCATACTGCCAATTCTGAAGTTGTCAATATAGATAGTTCTTATGTATCCTTTAACCAATTTTCTTCCGTGTCCAAGTTACTATAAAGGCATAAGTGCCAAATTTTCTATATAATATTTCGTACATATTCTTTTTTATCCTAATCTCCTTATTAATAGTAGCGTACCATCGTCTTTGTCTGAATTATTTCGTTACTCTCACCCAGAGTATTTGTTAATTTTCAGAGTGTTTATTAAATTCCATTGTCGAGTAATTAATTCAATATTCTAACAAGATGGTGGCTTCCTTGTTAGAACTTTCTATGGAGTTTTTGTAACATCTCAGAATTCATGGTCCGTGGTATTATTTTCCATTCACTTCAATTATGCACAATAAACAAACTATATTACATAAAACACCATCAATTTTACACAATATAGAGTCAAGTAACACAAGATTATGAAAAAAAATCCACTACATGACAGACCAAGATCCCGCCAAAAACTCTCAGTTGTTATAAATACACGTTTTAGAGTCAAGCTGTCAATCGTTCAGTGTGTTACATAGATTTTTTTCAAGCGTAAACACCCAGATGTAAACAAAATCGTAAACTATAAGCTGATAGTGTACTGCATATGATAATTAACTGTTTACCACAGTACACTATTTTTCCTTGTTCATTCTTATAAAACTTGTACAAATATTAAATACAAGCAGTTCATCTATTTAAAAAGATCAGTTTTTGCTTGCGGATGCGCTCGCCTTAAGGTTTTTTTTTTCGAACTGACTACCCTATTGACCAAGCAAGTACTTAACAGCTTCACCGGAATACTAAGGCGAGCGCTTAAGGCACTCAGCCGATTTTATTTTGACAACTAGCTCAAGGGTGCGCGGCACACCTCGGCTTTGGCTGTTGCCTGATACATGCAATTCGCGACCTATGTAAGCTAACATAAGCTAAGCTAACTATTCATACATATATGAGTTGTTGAAACAAATATGTGTACCAAGCATACATAACTCAACAACTCTTATATATATTTCGTATCGGATAATATTCTAAACTATTTCAGTTTGATAAGGGAAAAAAGATAAAACCCTTCCACTTGCATGTGTAAGCGTGTATGCGTGCACGTGTGTGGAGGTGACATGAGTAACTCGCCTTAAGGTATATTTTACTTATCCTTCGAGTACAGTAAACTTTTCTTCTTTATGATAGGTACCCTATGTTCTTCTCTATATCCCTGATAAGCTTTATACCATATTTCATGATGATCGAATATATAGTTAATGCGTAAAAGCGTTACAAATAAACAAACAAACTCACTTTCACTTTCAAAATATTAATTAAGCTGGATAATTAAATACGACTAATATGGCTTCACTAATTTATATCACATCTCGACGAATAAAAGCCTCGTGTTAGAGTGATATTAAGCCGACTATTAAGCCGAGAGATTGATCTTTGTGTGATTGGCATAATTGTCATTTTTGTGTTTGGGTGTTGAATACATTATTTTATATGTACGTATATCACCCGTTACGTGGTCATAATACACGATATGCCTAACTTGGAACGAAATAGCCATGTCGTCAAATTAAGAAGAAAGAACATATTATTACAACATAGCTTTGCGGTGCTCTCGTGGACTTAACAAAAATCGTAACGTGTATAAATGACTTATTCGAAATCATATTCTGTTGTAACGTGACGCAACCTAACTACACTCATCAAAAAAGTCTAAGCAACATGTACTAATTTAAATTTTAGGATGTTTCTTCACATTATAACGTTGTATTTTATTTTTAAAATAATATCTTTAGGGTTCTATGATGTAAAAATAACAGCTGTTGTCTTTATAAGTTCTTTTAATAACAGAAATGAACAATATTAGAATATACTGTAGAAACTAAGATACATAAGAAACTAAACTTTTTTCTTACAAAATGAAATTTCTAAAGAAAATGTATTTATTGTGAAAGAATAGAACAATTTAATACAAAGTATGGTCTCCTCTGGTATTTAGAACTTGTCGGCAACGATTATTCATTGAATTAATGAGACTGTTTATGTCATCTTGCGGTATTCGCTCCCAATGGAATTGTAGCAAATCCTTCAGCTGTTGGGTTGTTGTCGCTCCGTCCAAGTCCTTCAAAACACGTCTCTGGAGCATGTCCCATGCGTGCTCGATGGTGTTGAGATCTGGCGATTGTGCAGGCCAGGGCAATACCCGGATGTTCTCCGTTGCAAAGTATTCACTGGTTCGCCGAGCTGTATGTGAACGCGCATTGTCATGCATTAACCTAAAATCGGAGCCAAAGGTTTGTGCAAATGGGTAGACATAAGGTCTGAGAATATCCTCAATGTAATTTTCAGCATTCATGTTTCCATTTACAAAAACGAGCTCAGTTCGCCTGTTCTTCATAATACCCGCCCATAACATAACTGTTGAGCCGCTGTATGGATGAACTTCCTGAACGCACCTGAGCCTTTCAGTATTTCCGGGCCGACGATACACTCGCACCCTTCTTGTATCAGGCTTAAACCCGAATCGCGACTCATCGGAAAACATAATTTTATCCCATTGTTCCTGGGTCCATGTTATGCGTTCTCTACACCATTCATATCGACGAGCGCGATTCCCGTGACGTATCGGTGGGCACCTGATTGGGCGTCGAGCTCGTAGGCCGTACTCATGCAGTCGATTTCGCACAGTTTGAGGACTTACATCAACACCACTTGAAATTTGTAGCCTCAAACTTATCTCTCGAGCGGTTAACATCGGCTGGCGTCTTGCAGTCAGTTGTATGTACCGGTCTTGCCGAGTGGTTGTACTCCTTTTACGGCCTGGATGCTGTTCAGCGGGTTCTCCTGTATTATTGTAGCGCTGCCAAAGACGACAAATAACACTTCTATGAATGCCAAAATGTCGAGATACCTGAGATTGATTACTTCCCGCTTGCAACATCCCTACAGCTCTTTGCATTTCATCTGCCATCAAATGACGTCGCTTCATGACGTAAAGAATATCTAACAATTCAATTTTGTCGCTAACTTTATTTAAATGGTTGGTAAAATTATAAAATCAAGACTAAACGTAGCAATTAAAACGCACTTAAATTCAAACAAATTCGCAGTCATTTGAATTTTATGAAAGAACAAAACATAATCAATTTTTTTTTTCAACCAGCCAATATGTCATCAATAACAAAAAAGTTTACTTACCTACGCACTTTGTTTGAGTAAATACTTAGAAATTAATTAATATAAATGGTAAAATTTGTAATATTACGCATGTTGCTTAGACTTTTTTGATGTGTGTATATCTATAATAAGAATGTAAATCTAAAGTGTCTGTACTTTTTCGATTTTCGTGACAAAAAATGTTATAGATGTCTAAATAAGTAAAAAAACACATTTCAATCATTTTAAGAAAAGTCTGTCTGTTTGTATGAACACGCTTCACTGCCAAAGTACTTCGTTCACAATAAAATCTCTCACCAAGAAAATTATAAAGCATTTCCTCGAGTAACATTCAGTTTTTGTTTCATTAAAATTGGTACACTCTATCAAAAGTTATCGTAATTTTAATAATGTCAACGCGACCTTAAGTACGAGAGAGTAATAGATAAGTAAATGGAGTTAAAACATTCAGATGAATTTAGTCACTGTCATTTTGAAGGTGGTAGAGCCACGCTGTAGCTATTACTAGTTTCAGCATCAATGGGTCGGCTCGTCCCGGGTAGTACCACCCTCTCACAGAACACCAACGTGAAGTAACTATGCTTGCATTGTTGCGTTTCGTTCGGTAAGTGAGAGCGCCGGAGGCCCACCTCCTTTCCCCCTTTCCCTTCCCCTTTCTCCTTTCCCTCCCCCTCCCCTGTACACAGGCTGGCAACGCACTTGCGACTCCCCTGGTGTTGCTAGTGTCCATGGACGGTGGTGATCCCTGAACATCAGGTGACCCACCTGTTCGTTTGCCGCCTTTTGACATTAAAAAAAAAAAAAAACTGTTTTTTTTTTAATTATGACCCACGCGGACGGAGTCACCGGTACAACTAGTAATCACAATATATTTACAAACAATTAAGGTACGCATGACAGTATTCTCACGATTCCGACACAATATCTGTTATTACTAATGATAATTATGGACTCAACTCATTACGTTTAAATTACGTGTGACTTTAACAAGGAAATAGTGACGATTCAGTTATTTCAGAAGGTCAACGAGTACAATGGGACGTTACACAATATGATTACGACCTATGATCAATAAAGAGGAAATGACAGGCATCGAATTTAGTATGACTTCAATACACAGTACTTCAGTACACGACCTCCCTAGGTAAATTGATTTACTAGAATTTATCCCGGTTGATTGAAAGTGGTTATTTCAATTTATTCAAGTGTTACCAAATAATTGTCGGTTCTTTACAAAGTAGAAACAATACCTGAGGTTCGAATCCAGCCAGTGAAGCATAAGCAATAGACTGAGGTATCAAAGTCAGTGCCACCGTGATCCCGGCTATTAAGTCGCCAATCCCTGTCCTCAGGTCATAATTCTTCGACCACCGCAGTATCGGAAACACGCTGCCGACTAATCGCACTGGGTTTGCGAGCTTCATTATTTACACTGCAACAGAAATACAATACACCGTTTATTATCTTAGACATTTTCAATACAAATGTAACACAGGTAACTACTTCTAATATTTTTAAACATCACATATAAATTACATACATGATTGACAACTATTGCGACATTAATCTATAGATCGAGATATGTAGTTAATTCAAAATGAATTCATAATGATAGAGAACGAATCTATGAAGATTAAATACGAAGTCGTTGCATATTACAAACGGGGTCCACTTTAAGAGCAGTTGTTAAATTAATTGTAATACGCAAGGAAGAAATAGAACTGAACTAACTAAATAATAGGAGTTTTTTGGGAAAGTCTATTTTAAGAGCTGTAGGGTCACAATGCGTATTTAAATACATTTTACGCTATAGGACTCTTCATACATAAATACAGGACTCCAGGTTTTCTCACGATGTTTTCCTTCAGCAATGTCTTACCAATTTAAACGTTAAAAAGTGCATTCATAGGTACACTTCGGGGTGCAATCCTGCGGACATAGAATCCATTTTCTATCGATCTCCTTTGACCGCTCCGAATAAACAGCGACGTTCTAAAATACGTTCAGAAAAATAATTTATCCGTGACGTATTTTTTATATATAAAAACTGTACCGTAATTGAACTGCTGATATCTACTTCAATAATTATTGTCAAGTCATTATGCTTTCAAATTGCAAGGACACCGAATGAAGTTCTTTTAGTGTATTTTTTATATTAGTACAAGCGACAACTTATGGCTTCGTACTCGTAAAACAATATTACACAAGTAATTCTTGTATAATCTTTATACATATAATTCCGGTATACGGTGTTCGCAATGCTTCTCCACTTTGACTCCAACAGCTTGACTTATGGAGCCAACTGGATAGTCCTTAGATATAATTGGACCCGGCAGATTAGGCTAGATTACCGATTAAATTTTTTCGTTGCTTTTCATATAAAAACCTTGTAATTCAAGTTTTTCAGCCTCCCAATACCACTCGAAATTGGATCATATAATTTCTCAGAAATGGATTTAACAATGTAGGTGAAATTTTATGTTTAGATAACAATGTACTTTTCAGGTTATGTATTTTAAATAAAGCAAACTTCGGTCATATATAAAATGTAAACATAAATTACATTACAAAACAAAGTAACTTAAACGTAAAATTACTGCACCTAGTTCGATAATTCTTTTTTTTTTGTATTTGTAATCAGAACAAAGTTAAAATGAAAAAAATGTTCGAAAAATCATAGGCAAAAGGGAAAATTAAAAATTCTTCATATATAAAGTACGTGAGTGAGCGATACAGAAGACGTTAATGATATCTTCAATTTCGGTCACATATAAAATTAAAATATAATTTACATTTAAAACAAATCGTACAGTCATCAACTTGAACGTAAATCTGCACCAAGCTCGCTAATTCTTTTTTTGTTGTGTATTTGTAATGAGGACAAAGTTAAAATGAAAAAAATCACACGCACACGCGAAATTTATAAATTAAAGAAGATCCCGATACAAAACGTGCATGAGATGCAGAAATATTCACTAAATTAACGACTGGTGTTCTGTTAGCATTTTATCGAATTATAGAGGTAGTGGGTAGTGTAAAGGGAAAATTTGTTCATTAATACAGCCCTGTGGAGCCGAGGCAGGCAACTAGTTAAAGATAATTAAAGCAAATATAAGAAGTGTACTTATTACCATGTTTAATTGAAAAACTCGAGAGAAAAAACATCCCATAACACATAACCGTTTCTAAATTTACTAAATGTGGAAGAGTTTGTTCGATCGCAAACATTACATTATTATAACAAGTGTTAAGTGACACTTGGGACTTTATATATTTTATGATTCACATAACATTCAATTTTGAATATTCCTAATGAGTTTCAGGCGGTAATTTTCACAATGATATTAAAAGAACAAAGTGATATAATTAAACGTTTATAAAGATATGGTATCGAATGTGCGAAAAACAGTGTATTTAAATAAAATGGTAGAGGTATGCCGTTGTTCGCGTATCGTTCAAACATTAGATAAACACCAGGTATTTTTTTACTTTTACTTCTTATACGCTTAGACTTTGTCTAAAAAAATGTTATGATATCGATATGTAGTTGTACAGTTTTAAGAAACAACGAATATCATAAGCACTACGGGTTCAGCGATGTGTGGTGCGTATACGCAGGAGAGTGGAAATAAATGGATAAAATATAAAGAAATTTTGTAAGCGAAGTATATTTTTGTATTTTCCTCTGTAGATAAAATATATTATTAAGATAATAAATAATATAAACAAAGTCGTGGGCATCAGCCGGTATATTATACGTAGTAGAGTTCTATACTAGATTGGGTTCTGACCATCATATCCGTTGTGATAAACCCCTCACAGAAATCCCCTTTCGGTTTGTCACGTTTGAGGATTAGCCAATATACATCTAGCAGTCATGATGCTTGCAGGTCGGCATGACAGCGGAGACTTCCAATAAATTATAAATACCTCAGCGGTCGCCATAATTGTTGTATTGCTATGTGCTTATCTTTAAGTACAATGCAGCCTTATTACAGTTCAAGTAAAAATGATCCTATATTGTGCAAAATTCGGTCACATTTTTTATAAAATAATTTGTTTAGTATGTCCGAGTAATGTTGATGAAAAAATTAAATATAAACATGAGTAACACAAACATAGAAAGTTCTAGCAAGTTCTATCATAAATCGCCATTTTCTTAAAACGCTGTATGGTAATCAAATATTATAAAGTAATAAAGCCGAGGTGTGCCGCGCACCCTTGAGCTAGTTGTTAAAATAAAATCGGCTGAGTGCCTTAAGCGCTCGCCTTAGTAGTCCGGTGAAGCTGTTAAGACCTTGCTTGGTCAATAGCGTAGTCAGTTCGAAAAAAAATATATTACAAAGTAATGTATTAAGAAGAACTCGTCTATTAATTAATAGAAACACAAAAAAACATTCCCAATTAATGCAATATATATGAGAGTTACTATAAATATCAACAACAGACATCGACAACAACTATCGAGACGATCATTATAATGAGCAGCTGAAACAAATATCATCATCAAAACGAGCATCATTATCCAACATTCGTGGAAGCTCAGCGGCCAGCTGGAACAGAGAGAAGATCACGAGGTACGTGCATTGTATCTTTACTGTTGTTAGCTGGATCTCAACGAAAACTCTAAAGGTTCTCGAAGACCCTTCGGGGTCCCCCAGTGTAGCAGAAAGCCACTTCGGCGGTGCGCATGCTACATCTTTTTGGAAATAAAAAAAATGTAATGTAATCTTTATCATCATCAAGCTTCATGCGACATTTTCTCAACTAAACGAAATCAGTTCAAAACAACGATAGAGACATATCAGTCTCTTCACAAGACACAGTTATAATTATTTTTTTTCAGTATTTCCTATATTTCTCTTTCTGTTTCAATCTTCTCGTTTTTTTATTATCATGTAATTTTTTTTTTTTTTTTTATGTAAAATAGTTTAATCTTTTGTTTTATTAATATTTAATTTATTGTTGGAGCATGCCGTGGTTGTCTTTAAATATGACTACATTTATAATGTGTTATAATAGTTCTACTTTTTTTTTATATACTAATGTATTGTCATGTTGACGACCCTAAAATAAATAAATAAATAAATAAATAAATAAATAAATATATATATATTGTTACCTACATACGATGTAAGACGATTCGCTTCTTGAAAGTGAAGACAATGTCAATGAATGTTTATAAACACGACTTAGTTACCACATAAAATAATGCTTGTATTTAATCATTTGTTTTATATACATATAATATTGTTATAAACAAAGACATGACATACAATTTTCAAGAACAAAGATAGTTTAGAACAAAATTAATATTCTGTATGAGAAAGGATTGTGAATCGTGAATAAATAGAAGTTTTTTTAAATTACTGTATCATAATTTCATCATACCCATCCTTACTAATGTTACGAAGGTGAAAATGGGTTTCCTTATTTATTTGTTACGCTCTCATTCTTTAATTACTCAACACATCGTCACGAAATTTTGCGCACACATTCTCAGTGGTCCCATGGTTATAAGTTGGAATATAAAGTAAGATAGATTTAAAACGATACAATATTTATAGCGAAGCAAAAGGGGCTGTACAAGTTCTGTACTTATTGTAAAAATGTCTTATTTTGGCATATGTTTCGAATGATGGCAATTACTGGGAACTGCCTGCAAGGCGATCAATTTAACACCCTTGCGTTAGTTGTTATTTTGAATGAGTACCTTCCGTATTTTTAACCGACTTCAAAAAAAGGAGGAGGTTATCAATTCGTCTGTATTTTTTTTTTTTTAAATTCGTCTTTATTTTTTTTTTTTTTTTTTATGTTTGTTACCTCATAACTTTGGACTGGGTGAACCGATTTTGATTATTCTTTTTTTATTTGAAAGCTGGTGCTTCCCATGTGGTCCCATTTCAATTTGGTCCAGTTCCGATAACGGCATCCAGTGCAAAATCGTATAAGTTTTAAATTTGCATTAAGTATGTACACGACAAATAGAAGAATAACTCAATATCACGCTAACCGATTTCGATGATTCATTTTTTATTGAAAAGGATGTACTTCAAGGGTAGTTTGATGAGAGTTTGGTTAGGTTCTGATTATGGGATCCGTGGCAAAGTAAGAAAACTTTCAAGAAACGAGCCTACTCCTTTCTTAAGGGCCGGCAACGCATCTGTGTTTCCTCTCGTGTCGCAATTGTCCATGGGCGGCCGTGATCACTTACCATCAGGTGACCCGTATGTTCGTTTGCCACCAATATTATAAAAAAACTCTTCAATTCTTAGGAGCCTATTGTGCTTATGTTCGTTGCTGTGTTACAACATGACGCAAGCATTGTAATTACATTACTTAAGGTGTATTATATGTGAAGCGATGGTAGCCGAGTTGGTGGTAGAAACTATCGCGGTTTATTGATAAGGTTGCGTTCGTACCAAACGTTACTTATTGTACAACCAATTGAAAACATATCGCATACCATACCGATAGATACCATACCGCAAAAATGAGCATATTTTAATATACTTAAGGCGGAACGGAGTTCGCGGGCTCTGCTAGTAAAATATATTTATGTACACTAAAAATGGAAAAATAAAGTAAATTTTCAAAAAAAAGTATTAACCGACTTCAATATCAATCAAAAACCCATAAGGCACTAAAAAGCGGAAAATAAATAGTTTATCAAATTAACCAAATGAAATAAAACATATGAATATGTGTGCTACCTAGAGATGTATTGGAAGTCGGTGCCAATATGGTTTGTTTTATACTATGTAATGATAAGTCATATATGAAATGTAATGTAGCTAGTTTTTATACGTAAATTATTTGCAAAACATTAAATACATAAAAGCAAATTAATTTTATTCATAAAATAATAGTTATATGTTAAAATATTGAGCAGTAATTTTAGTATTTCGTTATGTATACAAAAGTATGGCCTCTTAGTAAGTCCTTTTCAATATTATCACGTTAAATACTAAAGGTCATTTCGACATATAGGCTGTAGTTGGTTCGATAGAAAAAATATTTATATCACAGTTTAATTAACTATATGAAAATGTATTTAGATCGCAAACTAAAAAGTAATAATCCAAGCATTTATACTAGAAGTGAGCTATAATAAGTAAAATAAGAAAACTGTTCCCCTTCTAGAGAAATAATCGGTAGCCTATTCCAAAATAACAGCATTTTACATTGGCATAATATATGTAGTCACATAGTCTGTAGGACCAAATGTTTCACAGAACAGTCCCGAGGAATGATTACATATGGGCGCTATCTCTTTGTAATACTATAAGTGAGAAGACGTAAGAACTTCCTAATCATTTCTGTTTGTAATTATTTTTAACCAAGTAAGCATTCTTACTCCAGAATATATAAAATCGTATCAGTTCATTTCTGTGTCACACTGTTTGTGAAACTGGAAGGAACTGTTATTTCGGTCTGGAGATAACAGTTTCAAGGTTTTATTTTTACAACTTGTTTTTAATTGTTCCGATAAATACGTCTGTTTCACCTCTAAATTATACCAGTACACGTCAAAATCTATACATATAATAAAAATGTAACTGACCGCTGTCTGTACATTAAGTATATATGAGAAAAACTATTATTAGGGGTCTTTATAAATGCAATAGAACCCAAAACAATGATTTTTAGAATTTTTGTCTGTTTGTCTGTTTATCTGTTTGTCTGTTTGTCTGTGCGTTTGTGCACGCTAATCTCAGAAACGCCTTATCCGATTTAGATGTGGTTTTCACTGATATATCGTGGTAAGGTTCACTTAACATTTAGTGTTTGTTTCATGTCAATCGGTTCGTAAATAAAAAAGTTATGCCAATTTAAAGAATCACGTCGAACATTTGTTAAACTATCTATCTACTGTTCTTTCTCTTTTCAGTAGCATTGACTGCAACTTTACTAAATTTCATTATAATAATAATGGTCTATATAAAATTATGATTACATAATAATAATAAATATAAGGTAAAAATGATCAGTTTCGGAAAATTAAAATAACCAATGTCAGTTGACCTCAGATCTATATGATCAATCATATGAAATTGGGTTCAGCTTAGGCTGGTGATGTAGGTTGTACACGTCTGCGCAGGTATATAAAGCGCGCCGAGAGCCGCGCCGCTGCTTCGTAGTCCGGTGAAGCTGTAAAGACCTTAACAGGTCAATAGCATAGTCAGTTCAAGAAAAAAAAAACGCGCCGCTGCTTACAGCATTCAATTATTCGCAGCAAACGCACGTATTCCGGAGGCGCATGGCGTAACAGTTGCATTCGATAACACTGACTGTTTGCATAGTTCATCTATTCTATCTATCTTCTTCTATATACATACATATAATAAAAATGAAGTGTGTGTATGTAATATCAAAATAAATTTTTTCACTGATTGGGTATGAAAGTATACACGCTTCTGATAACAAAAATGCAATTTTTAAAATTTTTGTCGGTCTGTCTGTCTGTCTGTTTGATCCGGGTAATCTTCGAAACGGCTGAACCGATTTTGTCGGGAATTTCACTGGCAGATAGAGAAAATTACAGCGCGTTACTTAGGCTACTTTAAATTAGACTATCTGTTAACCGCGGCTTCGTCTGCCATGCTATCTTCAAAACGATTCGATCGATCTTCAGATCACTTTCACTGGCAGATAGCTGATCTTATAAAAAGTAATTTAAGCAATTTTAGTTTATACTAGCTGTTAACCGTGGCTTCGCCCGCTGTGCTATCACCAAAACGGTTACATCGATTTTCACGGGACTTTCAATGGTAGATAACGAACCTAATAAAAAGTAATTGTGGTTATTCTATTTTAGGCTAGCTGTTACCCGCGACTTTGTCTGCATGAAATTTAGCAAGATTTCAACTTATTCTTTATTTTTAATGACAGAAATAATTATCGGCTTATTGTTTACAATTCGACATTATAATTATTAATAACATTAATGATATAGAGGTCTTCCTAATAAGAGTATTACGTAAAGAGTTGCATAATACAATTTGTTGCGGAACAGACAAGGGTTTATTTTTTGTATAGTCACTAAATCTTAATTATAATAAGGGCAATGTATATTAAATGTAATGTAAATATAAATCTTTATAATAATATTTTTAGTTATTGTTTCAATAGTTCCTTATACAGTGTAAGTGAGCACTGAGGTAGTTATATGGTTGGTTATGGTTCCAAATATTATGCTGATGACAAACCTCATTTGACACGCTCTTTGTATTTATATATCTAATGTACACGTTACATGTTACTTTTAGTGGCGTGCGCGTCGTACTTACAATTGTCTTTAAAGAGCGTTTCTGTAATTGTACATAGTCTCACAATTCTATCATTCTTTAATACAATTTTAAAAAACGCGTGCGGAGCTGCGGGTACAGCTAGTTAAAGAATATCTATAAAATATTAAGTATTCTCATAGGTGTATATTATAAAGATTCTGCTTCACTCGAAGTCCTGGTAGCTATTCTTTTTTTCACTGTAAAATGACATATTGTGATTGCACTCTCACTGATACTGATAGTGATTGTTGTAATATTTATCTATCTATATTCTATATAAATAAAAATGAATCGCAAAATATGTTGCTAAGCGCAAAACTCGAAGACGGCTGGTCCAATTCGAGTAACTTTCGATTTGATTTATTCCTTAAAACTTGAGCAAGGTTTTTATGGAGAAAAAAATTGGAAAAATTGCACTAAAAAACATAAATATCAGTTTTATTTTTCTGTAATTCTGAACGCAACTTCAAATTGCTATTAGCAACTTGAACGCATCTGCTTTTTTTATTTGAAGCATGTCATTTAACCATTTTACTGCAGTTGGCTTTAAATATTTCGCTTTCTCAGTTTGTATTCAGAAAAAGAGAACAGTCTCTATGGGACAGCATAGCAAATGTCCCATATGTTGGTATGTATCTACCAAAAAGGTAGGCTGAGATAAGAATCATATTAAGGTGAAACGAAGTTCGCGGGGGCAACTAATTGTTTGTCCCCAATTGTCGCCATACCTGTCTGTTTCCACTACTGTCAGATATCCAGCATCTGTCGGGCAGTTTTGGGTGTCACCAATCAAGTAGTCCCAGGGTTTATCTTTTTTCCTTTCATCCTGCAAGTCTTTCCACTATGTGGCCTTCTTTATCCAACTTTCAAAACCACACAGTTTATATAATTGGTTGAAGATCAGCATTAAATGCTATGCATGTTTTTCCGCATCTAACACTATAATTTTCAATCTTCCATCTTCACTCTCTTGCTTATTCAGAAGTTTAATGTGAAGGATGTTCCTTTTCATAGCACATTATTCAATAGTGGATATAAACAAATTTTGAATTTAATTTTATCCTAATAGATAAGTGAATAAACACTCGATCAAATCATATTTGAAGCACTGTTACGTACTTTTATATCCAAAATGAGATTGAAAATAATTAAATGAATATTTATTCAATATCCAAGAAAAATAAACTAGAAATTTCAAAAGCCGGTCTAGTTTTTAGGGTTATAATAAAACTAGTTTAATTAAGAAGCAAGTCAATTTATCCGCTTGTGTAAAGTCGTTTAAACAAAAGTGTCAAAGAGGTCATATTCTTTATTTTGCAGTATTATATTTTATTACCGTGTTATCACTCATGTTTTTCGTCTTTAAAAGACCTAACAAACAATCTGGGACCCACTTAATTGGACTAGTTTAACGAATACCATTTTAAATGAAATATCGAATTTAAAGTTCACTAAAAAACACATTATAGTGGAAAAAATATTTCGAATATTTTGTCGTGTATTGGAAGTAAGCATTTTAAATTATAATTTCACATATAAAAACTTATCTATTCATATATTCACATAGATTATTTCAGACTTCCTTATAATTATTTTATGAATATTTTTTTTTAATTATACTTCTTTTGGCGCGTTAGGGAAAAATGATGAGAGTAAATTTTACGATGCACGCGCACGCCGTCGCGAAAAACCGATACCCTGAAGATAGCTATAGTCAACATTTTGTTTCTTCGTATTCGTTGTTTGTGTTTCTTTGTATTAAAACTTTCAATGTATTAAATACTTTTTTTCTATTGCTAGTGTCGTTTTTTCTACAAACGTAGAATAAGGCGAAAGATAAAATATTTGAAAAGATTTTTATCTTGTTACGCCAAAGAAGTATAACTTCTAACGCTTGTACATAAGTACATACATTTATATATTAATTACTATACGCCATTAAAGCATCCAAAATTGTAATAATTCAATAAGCAATCATACTAATATTGACTTTTCAACAAAGCACTTTACTAGTACTTCAATTCCGAGTTAAGATACACTTTAATTAACCGAGAAGTAAAACAATAAACAATACAAATAATTTATAAAGCATTCATCCTTTGTTGCTATTACTATCTTCATAATAAAAAGATGGTATTACGGTTTGTTAACTCGGAAATTAAACAGATTAATTTAATGGTCGTTATGAATGTGTAAAGAGAGATGACAACACAAGCGAGGACAAATTAACCACCTAAGACATCCCTCAAGGTACTGCTCAGGGTCTTATTTTATTTATATAACCTATATGCCTGCGTCATATTTGCCTTATAGTAAAATTATTCCAAATGCTGACGATATGATAATAATTATTTTTCCAAGGTGGTAGAACCACGCTGCAGCTATTGCTGGTTTCAGCATGAATGGGTCGGCTCACTCTGGGTACTACCCTCCCTCAGAAAACCGACGTGAAGTAGCCGGATACTCGTCTCCCTCCCACTCCCCCACTCCGCACTCCCCGCTCCCCGAACACAAGCTAGCAACGCACCTGCGACTCGCCCGGTGTTGCAAGTGTCTATGTACGGTGGTGATCACTTAACATCAGGTGAATAAAAAAAAATCAGGGTTAAAACTGAATAGAAACTTAATTGCTAAAGTAGTTTCGTGTGTGTGTGTGTGTAAACTGGTTGTCTACAACATTTTCTAACAGTAGAAATGGAAAAATTGAAATATGTTATTCAAACATGTTTATTATGCGTTTTATTATGCATGAGTATACTATTAAAATGTTGGAGAATTGAAACTGAGATGTGTTAGTAATCCCGATTACTAGGATAAGTCGTACACGAACTTGATTCAGATCACCGCCCGGTCGTATTACAGTTAGGTTTCAATTCAGATTTCACCCCTCCGTCGGTCAGGGTGGCTGATTATGTTAGTTTAGCTCATTATTTTAAAGAAAATCCATCTTCTGACATTTTAGACGGGATCCCAGACGTGTTGACGTCTAGAGCCGACGCGGATTCGGCTATCAATTCCCTGGTCGACTATCTTCAGACCGCCGTCAGAGAGACCTCGAAAGAGGTACAAGCGGCGAACGATCGCCGCTTTATACTCCCTGACGACGTGAAAGCGTTGATCACGGAAAAGAACGCCGCGACTCGAGCTCACGACGCTTACCCGTCTGTAGAGAACCGCGATCGATTACGCTCACTACGTAAATTAGTTAAAACTCGTATCTCTGAGATTCGGGGCGACAGGTGGGACAGGCTTCTGGAGGATCTCCGGCCGTCTCACCTGTCGTACTGGAGACTCACGCGCACTTTAAAATCAGATCTCGCCACTCCGATGCCTCCTCTCGACAGAGGCCCCGGGTTGCCTCCCGCGTTCGATAGTATAGATAAAGCAGAATGTCTAGCCGCGAGTTTAGAGAAACAGTGTTCGCCAAACACTGATAATACTGATGCTATCCATATCGGATCGATCGAGTCGTCGGTAGAGCATGCACTCGCATCTCCACCCGCGGATACCCTAACCTCGATAACTTTTGACGAAGTTTCAGCCGCCATAAAGCGTCTCAAGCTTAGAAAGTCCCCAGGTCCCGATGGAATCAGGAACGAGGTGCTGAGACTCCTTCCTGACCACATCATAGCTCTATTGGTCTGCATCTTCAATGCGGCCATGTCCCAGGGCCACTTTCCAGCCGCCTGGAAGAAGGCCGTAGTGATAGGCATACACAAGCCCGGCAAAAAAGCTACGCTTCCCGATAGCTATCGCCCGATCAGCCTGTTAGATACATTAGGTAAATTATACGAGCGGCTCCTTCTGAACCGTCTCCAGGTCTCGATTACAGATTTAAAATTAATACCACCTGAGCAGTTCGGATTTCGTGCCGAACACTCTTGCACGAATCAAGTACACCGCCTCACGGAGTACATTTTCTCTAATTTTAATGCCGACCCGAAACGTAAACCGAAACGCACAATTGCAGTTTTTTTCGATGTCGCCAAAGCCTTCGATAAGGTCTGGCATGGAGGGCTCATCCATAAATTATGTAAATATCACGTACCCGATAAGTTAATACATATTATCCACGATTTTCTCACTGATAGGACTTTCCGCTTTAGAGTGGATGGGGAACTATCCCTGCCCCACCCGATACGCTCAGGTGTGCCACAGGGCTCCATACTCGCGCCCTCGCTTTTCAATCTGTTCATCAGTGACCTACCTCGGTCTAAACGGGTCGAGGTAGGTTGCTATGCTGACGATACCGTTATTTACACTTCCAGCTTGCGGTCGGACTTTCTTAGGAAGCGCATCGAAAAGGCCGTTTGCACACTCGGTGAATGGTTTCGTCGATGGCGCATAGAAGTTAATCCTGATAAGAGCGCCGCGATACTCTTCGATCCTTTACGACGTAATAATAACCTCGAGCCCATCAGGCTATACGGAACCGATATACCTTGGGCCGACGAGGTCAAATATCTCGGTGTTACATTAGATAAACATTTAAATTTCGAGTCACATATAGATAGAGTACGAAACAAAGCCGCTATGGTTTTGGGTCGCCTCCATCCGTTGCTTTGTCATAGGAGTAAGATGTCCCTCAGACACAAGCTCACTTTGTATAAGACGTGTATCCGTCCCGTGATGACATATAGCAGTCCCGTTTTTGCGCATATGTCGAAAGATAATTTTCATAAGTTGCAGGTTCTTCAAAACCGCGTTTTACGTAAAGTGACCGGTGCCCCGTGGTACGTCCGGAGAGTTGATCTACATAGGGACCTAGAGATGCCTTCTATCTGGGCGTACGTAAAATCACTTACGATTAGTTATTTTGAAAAAGCCGCGAATCATCCCAGTCCGTTAGTGGTATCCGCCGCAAAATACGAACCCGTACCAAACGCTGCGCGTAGTAAAAGACGTCCGCGACATATTTTTACCGACCCTCCCGATGAAATAACGGCAGTGAACGATCAGTACCAGCCTGTCTCTCTAAACAGAGCGTGCTCACGCCCACGCCCGCGTAACCACAGATCACGCCGCCGTGGTCTGGGGGTAAATTTCGCTCCCGCACACCAGACTAGGCCCCCCTCGGCAGCAGCTCAAGCCTAGGTCCGTTCCCTCGGCGTGGAGCCCTTGAGTACGCTGCTCGCGCGATACAGTGACACAAAATCTTACATCACTGCGACAACATTACACATATCACCTCCACACACGTGCACGCATACACGCTTACACATAATAAGGTGGAAGGGTTTTATTTTTTCCCTTATCAAACTGAAATAGTTTAGAATATTATCCGATACGAAATATATATAAGGGTTGTTGAGGTATGTATGCTTGGTACACATATATGTTTCAACAACTCATATATGTATGAATAGTTAGCTTAGCTTAGGTTAGCTCAGATAGGTCGCGAATCGCTTGTATCAGGCAACAGCCAAAGCCGAGGTGTGCCGCGCACCCTTGAGCTAGTTGTCAAAGTAAAATCGGCTGAGTGCCTTAAGCGCTCGCCTTAGTAGTCCGGTAAAGCTGTTAAGACCTTGCTTGGTCAATAGCGTAGTCAGTTCGAAGAAAAAAAAAAAAAAGAAAAGAAATATGTTACTTTGATTTTAAAATGTTTTTATTGCCTGTTAAAGATTTAATCATTCAAGCACATGACATACCTACATGTGATTTCTACAAATACTAATTTTGTAGTTGTTGTTAAACTCGTTCCAATTTTAAATCGGCTGAGTGCCTTAAGCGCTCGCCTTAGTAGTCCGGTGAAGCTGTTAAGACCTTGCTTGGTTAATAGCGTAGTGAGTTCGAAAAAAAAAACCCAGTACTAGTATATAAATCCTACGCTATGTAATAAACTTAATAAAGCATTCAATTGTCATTCACATGATAAAGATAAATGAAAAAAAATCCCTAAACTACCTCCTAGACTTATGAGAACTTATAAGGAAGTAAAGTAACTTCCTTCTTTTATATAGCGTAATGAAAATTAATTTACAAACTCATTGTCAACTCGTGTACACTAGGGTGTGGCAAAAAGACCGACAATTTTTTTTTTATACTCTGTAAAAAAAGGTCGGTAGATACCTCAAAAAAATTCTCTCCAAGTATGAGCTCTTAATTTTAATAGAACAGTCTTCCGCCCCTCAGTTTTCTTTTATTTGTTCCTTATTATTACAAAGAAAAATTCATATCTCCGGTATTCACTATTTGAAAAAAATATCTCGTCTCATACATATGTAGGAAATTAAATTTTCTACAAAAAAGGTATCTAACAATGTTTATGTAAACCTCACCGTTTAAAAGTTACCGTACTGTTTAATAGTAAATACCGATATGAAATGTAGTCCGGTGAAGCTGTTAAGACCTTGCTAGGTCAAAAGCGTAGTCAGTTCGAAAAAAAAAAAAACTGAGATATGATTTTTTTTTTCTAATAATAAGGAAAAAAACTGAGAGACCGAAGACTTTCCCATTAAAATTAAGAGCTCATAGTTGGAGAGATTTTTTGTTTAGGTGTCTACCAAATTATTTTTCAAGTATAAGGTTAAAAAAAATTGTCGATTTTTTTACTCACCCTAATGTACACACATTACATTACATGCTATATTTTTTATATTACAGTGTAATCGCTATAGCTTTTAATATCAACATTTTTTGTTGTTCTCTTCTTTAAAGAAGATTGTTTTAAATACATTCTGGAGATAGACAACAGTAACTCTAAAGCAGTTTTACTACTATACGAAACATACAAATATTCATACTGTTATTTTTTTTAAATACTGCTGAACAAATAAATTATAATTTTCTAAAAATACTTATTTATGTATTGTGCATCTTACTACACTCCAACGGCCGTAGCCAATGCCAAGGTCTATCTAAGTGTTTTCTAAATTTTACGTAACTGATAATTTTGCCAACTGTTAACAGAATTGGACAAACTGAATTATCTATAGTATGAAGCAATCATTTTTTTTTCAGTATTGTTTTATTGTATTAAGATAATTTATATAGTACTAGGACATTTTTTATAAGAATAGAAATTAAAAAAAAATAACGAGTAGTCTATAAAACTGAAAAAGTTTTCACTGAATCATCAAATAATATACACCTATATATTTTCCAAAAATCGAAATGAAATATCGGGCCACCAAAATGTGAACGTGGTCCTAACAGAGTCCTTAACAGAGTCAAAATTAAACATTTTAAATAATAGGAAAAGATGTATTTTGTATCTGATTTTGCCTTCTATAATAATTCGTAACAAGTCGTACTATATAAGGAATAATTGGAATAATAAATCATCACCTAAACACTCTCTGATAATTTAAAAGAAAAAAAGGTGTAATTTTGCATATTAACTTATTACTGATATTTTACCGTCCAATATTCGTAAAAGTAGTGAAAGGTCTTATTTATTTTACTTTGTTTTATAATATATAGTGATAGGTATAATTATATTCCTTTTAATTCTCAATTGATCTTAAAAGATTTCTTGTGAGATAAAAACAATGTGAGACATGTTTTGAAAAATAACTCTTACTATGTCTCTATTTTTATTATAATTAAAAAATGTGTTTTATTAGATTAAAAACCTACGTTTTCGTCAAAGGTGCATTACAACCTTAGATATATTATTTATTTAGTTCATTAGATTGTTCTATCGAGTACTTGGTATAATCACTAGGAGCTTATAAATTATAGGTGTATACTTATCTAAAAAAAAACAACAATTTTTGTTGTACGTAATCTGAAAATATACATTGAAGGTTATGCTTACATGGTAATAATTATAAAATATATAAATACGATACCTGTGTTAAGAGATGTGTACAAAAAATATGTAATGTTTACTTTATTGCAATAACACCACACATAATAAAAAAATATAATAATATATTTACACATCAATATTATTTAAAAAAAATCACATTGTTGCTATTAATTACGAAACGTTTTCGAAATTATATCTATTTCTTTGGACGATTACAGTTTTTATTTTAAACTCGCGCGTAAACTTAAAACCTTTTTAACTTGCGCATTCAACGGCGACTTCACACTAACTGTTTAATGGGAAACGAACTACAATAATATTGCAATCAGTTAATTTACTTGTCACGCTTCATGATTTTATTTACCATGGTGACAGATTATGTAGTTTCTAGATTGTAAAAGAAACGGTACCTAAAATATCTATTCAAATGAGTATGCCAGAAACATACAAAGACTTTCGAAAGCGTCACCTAACTATGGCAAAGAATTTTATATAACAGACAGTGAATATATCCTATATCTAAAAACAAAGTTATTTAAAATTTTAATCAGTCATTAGATTTGTATAGTAACATTAACATATCGATTTAATGTACGCAAAAACAAAGGGCAAAGATCAGGAATGGTTTCTAGTTGACTTTTATAGTTTAGTGAACTTGGCCACATAATTGACTTAAAATTCAAAAATACTACGTAAATCTTAAATTTAACATAGATCAGACATTTTTATGCCCTTCACTTAATAATTAACTATAAATGTATTATATACTCATGCAAAAATATTTTCTTTTGTATATATCACTTATTTATACACAATTTTCATATAAATAATTTTCCAAATATACTAGTAGCTACACATTTTAAATATAACGTCGCCTTTAACCCAGATTTCGGTTCTGGCGTAGTCCGGTGAAGCTTTTAAGACCTTGCGAGGTCAATAGGGTAGTCAGTTCGAGAAAAAAAAAATGGTTCTACTTTTGAATTCTGAGCCATACACGCAACACTATTTGTGCAGTCTGATCACTGCACTACAAACATTACGATCCTCAACCTTAAACTTAACATATAATCAGCAAAAAATAACCGGGGTAATATTTTGATAACTTCACTTTTAATATAAAAGCCATACTCTCTAGTGTACATTGTTATTCATAATTAAATAATAGATTACAAATAACAACACCTATAGAACATCGTCGTTCAGACCCTCCTATATACGAGTACCTATATAATAGAATATCTAGTTTTCGATTTTGAGGTTATGTTTAAACATTTGTATGTTATTCAAATTAAGTTATTAAACATGTTGATACAATTACATGTATAATTAAATTAATAATCATATATTTTCAGATTTAAATGACCTAGAATTCGCGTAATGTGTAGCTTTACATACTATATACGCAAAATAAGCGTGTTACTTATTAAGACGCAGTATTTAGTTATATTGAAATAAGATGTGGTATAAATTACACATTCAAACCGATTAATATCTATCACGCGTATCGCATAATTAAAATTTACATAAAATATACCGTATTTAATAGGAAAAACATTAAAGGAGGCATGTATATAAAAGATGCGCATAATTATATAAGCTTATGGTTATTCAGTGATCGAATTCGATCATAATTCATTGATCTTTCAAGTTTCAATATTCTTAATGTGGAAAAAAAACGACATTTTTGTTTTTTTTTTTTGTGATCATTTAAGAAAATCGGTCGAGTGACAGAGGACGAAGATTAACTTAACTGATACCTATGATAACTGATAACTGTATGTGGTAGAGCCACGCTGAAATTATTACTGGTTTCAGCATGAATGGGTCGGCTCGCCCGGTGTATCCGACCCACAGAAAACAGACGAGAAGTAACAGTGCTCGTATTGTTGCGTTTTATTCGGTCAGTGACAACGCCAGAGGCCCACCTCCCCTCCCCTTTACTAGCCCTCCCCATAAACACAGGTGGAAACGTACTTGCGATTCCCCTGGTGTTGTTAGTGTCTATGGACGGCGGTGATCACTTAACATCAGGTGACTCGCCTGATCGTTAGCCTGCTAAGACAAAAAAAAATCACATCACAATGTGGCTCGTTAATTATACACCTATAAAGAAATTTTAGTACTCCCTTTTTGGAACTCCCTTACATTGGGAAATGTACATCCTTTCCTTACAAATGCAAATATGAGTTTGTTTGTTTGTCATGCTTTCACGTTTTAATTACTCAACCGATAATGACTATTTGCATGCACGTTGTCAGAAGTATAGAAAAAGAGACAAGGTTTTCGTCATCTCAAAAGAGGCACTATTTCCGAAGGATAGGTCAAAGCGAGCGAAGTCGCGGGCGAATGCTAATATTACATAAAAATAATATAAAAAATTACATGATAACTACAATAAAAGATAAGATTCCAATAAACTGACAATATACTTACAAATTCAAACCGAAATAAAATAATAAAAACGTATGTAAACCTCCTTGCGTGTAATTGCGATTCTTGTACCCAACAACAGCTTCAATAAGATTCTGCACGCTGTAAAACGCTTACTTAATTCTTTGATGTTACATTATGCATACGAATTAAGTCGAACTAAATTTAAACTCGCATCACGTGCTCTCCACCTGTGGCAATAAGATTAACATCGTTTAGAGACAAAAATAGTAATATAGTTTCAAGTAAACATACAAAAAACATGGATCTCTTATTTAGTTAGATATGCATAAATATTTTATTCATTATCACATACCTATTGCGATCATTGTCTTCTTTGCTTACATTATCACGACTTAAGTAAATACCTTTTACGACAATATATTTTGGTGCAATTTAAACTGTTTTTTTCAAACTGAACCGATACCCGCGACGTCGTTTCCGTTGTTTATTATCTTAACAGTGTATTTTATGTTTCAAAGGAAAAGAAATAAAAGTTATAGCAAGAATATATTTTACTTACAAAATTTCTTTGTAAACAATGTTTCTTTCGCACTCCCGCGCATGCATAATAGTGCATTTACGACTTTCCCAGAGCAAGAGGGCAAACATCGTTGAACGCATAGAACTTATAAAAATTGTAGTTTCTTAGAACTATATTAAATTAAGATATTATAATGTTTATATTTTTAGATAAGGACCTTTATGCAGTAAAACTAAAAAATATATAGAAGAGTATCAAGTAGTTTTTACGTGGTGCGCCCAAAACAGCAGACCGTTTTTTAAATATAATAAATCATGTAATATGCGTCTTATAACATGTAATAATGTAAATATATGATCGATTGAAATGTTTTAAATCAAGTTTGCCGAGTGGCAATTGACACATGGCAATTGTTACTTAGTTGATCGTATCCAAGAGTGTTAATTTCGCCATAATGACCCTCTTACGTATGTCACGTTTTGCCATCAGACGACGCATTATTAACTCGGCAAAATAATTGCACAGTACCTGAGAGATAGTACGGTACAGTCAAAAACTGTCTGTGATAGATTCCTCCGGTAGACATCGCACTGATCGCACGGCCTACAGAAGTGCCTCTTTACGCCTCATTTAAAGGACTTGATATCAAAAAAAAGAAGGGAACACGTTACCCGGGAGAATTCCATATTGCGGTAAACAATTTTTTTTTCATTTCTTGCAGGGATGATTGCTACCGTGAATCTGTAGCGACGCGTACCCGTCATGTCCTATAGTGGAAAGGAGAGGATGGGATACGGTTGAATAGCTCTTTACAACACTATGACACAAATGATAATACGCGCTCAGCGATGACTGCATCATTTACAGCTAGTACAGCCCGTCGCTGCATCTACGCAGCGTGTCAAAAACTATCCAGAGATGCAAATAGTATTTATTCTATGCACGGCCCAACTTAATGCCTTAAGGCCTTATGCAAAAGGTAATACATAGCTGGCCGGACATCAAAAATCGTCGTACCCTTTTCGGGATGTTGCGGAGTCCTGTAAGCAAATAAAATGCTATTTACTAGTATTACTATATTACATTCAGATAATAGTCACCCAATAAATAATTTAAAATGTAACAATACGTACAAATATAGACCAGGAACTTTACAGATACGTACAATGGATTTAACTGTACTAATAAATTAAACATTAATTTGAACCAAGTACAACTTTTTCAATCAATCCACGTTTCTTGTTGCAATTCGTCTGATTCACGGTCAAATTGCTTTTGTAACCGGCGCCGTTGTCAGTGTGTTTTTTCACCAAAGACTAGGATGCAAAAAGTTTCTTAAATACCTACTGATTCATTAAAGTGTATAAAAGATTTATTGCTATTATAAATTGGCCAAATCTTAATAAGCTATGTTTTATTGCACCTAGCTATTTAATTTTGGATAATTTGTAATGATAAAGAAAATATGTATGTAAAACCAAAGATAATAAATATGTATGTAAATATTTACAAAATTCCATATGCCATCATCTTGCTGCTATTGAATAATTAATTAAATTTTCTATAATGTATATTATAGCATAGTCATAATCGATTAAGTACTTCTATACATATAAGTATATCGAGTTCGAGAAAACAAAAGAATATTAGCTAACGAACTATACTATTCATATCATGAATTAAACCACAGAGAGTTGCAATGTCAAATACTGTCAAATAATAGCAACAGCGACTTCGTCTTAAAGTAAAACATAATAATAATGAGAAATATTATTAGACATTTATATTTTATATTATTAGAGGTGGTAAAGACACGCTGAATCTATTACTGGTTTCAGCATGAATGGGACGGCTCGCCCGGGTAGTACCAGAAAACCGACGGGAAGTAACAGTGCTTGCATTGTTGCTTATCATTCGGTCAGTGACACTGCCAGAGGCATCTCTCCCATTCCCCTCCCCTTCCTCCACCCTAAACACAGACTGGCAACGCACTTGCGACTGCGCTGGTGTTGCTAGTGTCTATGGACGGTGGTGATCACTTAACATCAGGTGACCCACCTGTTCGTTTGTCTCCTATGATATAAAAAAAATTCTGGAAAATAATATTGTGACATATTCCTATTACAATATAAAATGTAGAATAGTTCTTAGAATTCAACAAAATCCTATTGAATATAGAATCAATATTACATGATATATAAATAGATAATTCTTGAAACTAGTAACCCGATATAATAGTTTTTGCGTTTACTATATTTTTTTACAGAGTCGTCTGCAAACAACGTATTTTCCACAACAATGTAAACGTCGGCGCCTATTCATACATACATATACCAAACGTACATGCCTGTTAATGTGCGAAAATACGTGTTACCTTATAGGAGTGTGCCTTATAAAACATGTTAATTAATGATTTTCTTTACGATAGCACTTCCTTAAAAACAATTTCCTTAACAACAAAAGACTTTATGGTGGTAGAGCCACGCTGAAACTATTACTGGTTTCAGCATGAATGGGTCGGCTCGTCCGGGGTAGTACCACCCTCTCATAGAAAACCGACGTGAAGTAACAGTGCTTGCATTGTTGCGTTTCGTTCGGTCAGTGAGAGCGCCGGAGGCCCACCTCCCCTCCTCTCTCTCTCCTACCCCTAATCCCTTCCCCCAAAGGGTGGCAACGCACTTGCGACTCCTCTGGTGTTGTTGATGTCCATGGACAGTGGTTATCACTTAACAGCAGGTGACCCAACTGTTCGTTTGCCACTTATGACATAAAAAAAAAGTAAATTTCGATCATAATCATATTATTTTGATTATGCATATTTAAATTATTCTATTTTTATTGTGTACTAGCCGTGTCTACGTGGAATTTCACATATAACATCCTATGCTTTTTAAATCGATCTCAGATACGTGAACGCATTTAAATTTAATATGATTCATAAGCGCCTCTCAATTTGCGAATGTCCCTGACTCGCAACACACTGTGGCTTTATCATAATAAGTCATTCGCCTAATATTCTTGTCAGTTTTCTGTGAACGAACTGCTCTCACATTTTTTAAGCAATAGAATAAAATCTGAAAGTTGATTCAATAGTAAATTCGTAACGCTTACTGCGAAATCGAAAATAATAAACAAGTTTACTTATTCACATAATACATTAATTAATATTACTATCCAAAAAGATACAGTGACTAATGACGTTTCATAAGATATCTGACTTAAAGTCGTACGTCTTATTTAATAAGCATTGCGTAACCTTCAAATACACAGTGGTGTGTAATTGCCACATCAGCGTATAAGAGGCTCACTGCAGAGCTATAGGCCTCTTCGCGAAGGAAGGTAAGTATGCAGGCATAATCACTACGCTAGCTGATGACGTATTGGCGATTTTAAACTCCAAGAAACCCAGTTCTATGTTTTCGTATAGGTTGTACCACTAAAACATTTATCAGGTTCAGGTTTCCTCACAGTGTTCTCCTTCACCGTCTGCCGATACTGTTACCAATTTAAGTCAGTAAATGTACGCGAATTCCGAAAAATACGATGGTACATGCCCGGTGTTCGGTACCTACGGACATCGAATTTCCATCCCACCGGTCAAAACACTCAACCATGACTAATAATCTATATCTATATCTATATCTATACTAATATATAAAGCTGAAGAGTTTGTTTGTTTGTTTGTTTGGTTGAACGCTATGATCTCAGGAACTAACAGTCTGAATTGAGAAAGTCTTTCGGTTTTAGATAGTTCATTTATCGAGGAAGGCTATAGGCTATATATCATCACGCTAAGACCAATAGAAGCAGAGCACCAATGAAGAATGTTTCAAAATCGGGCACTTTTTTCCTTTTGAGAGATTTCGTTAGTAGTAGTAATAATATTCGTTCAATAGGACAGGCGAAGGAATTAATCCATACTGCCAATTCTGAAGTTGTCAATATAGGTATTTCTTATATATCCTTTAATCAATTTTATTCCATGTCTAAGTTACAATAAAGGCATAAGCGCCAAATCTTCTATATAATATGTCGTACATTATTTTAACCATCATTATTATTTTCTTAGTCTTCATAATCATAAAACAAAATTGTTCAAATAAAGATTTCGTTAGCGTTAGTATTATATACGTTGCCATAGTAACGTGGTAAGTTTCTATCGCAAACATTTTCGAAGTCTATTTTGTTTTCCTATGCAAAAATTTATACTACTTTTATTTCTAATATTTTATTTGTTCTCTATTACGTATTATAAAAATAAAGTTTGTGTATGTACAAATAAAATAACAACTTTTTGATGAATGGCTAAGGCTACAAATGAACAAAAAAAAATTTCTTTATACTTTATCTATATTTTTATATTAGTATATTTCTCTGTTTGTTTGTTTGTTGCGGGTAATCTCCAAAACGGCTGGACCTATATTTACGGGAATTTTACTTTTTACTGCCAGATAACCGAAATTATAGCGGTTGACATATTCTACTTTATTTGTCCGCGGCTTCGTCCGCATTACTTTGGGCCGATTTTCACGGGGTATTTACTGGTAGATAACAGACATTA
>MU158883.1:350962-379404 GCA_015888305.1 Antheraea pernyi | reverse complement strand
TGTTATTTTAATTGTATATACACAAACTTTATTTTTATAATACGTAATAGAGAATAAATAAAAAATTAGAAATAAAAGTAGTACAAAATTTTATTCTTATACGTTGCTATAATCACAGCGTTATGTAGAAGCAAACGCGGTAAATAAAACAATATAGCCGCCAAATTGACCAAAAAGATGATATAATTCATATTACATACAGATATATGACTTTCAATTATGTATATTTATTCTTAGAGTCCAGTAAGGTACACGTCTCACGCGGTTGTAACATATTTTTGATCAATTTCACATGGACGAATGCACAGGTAGCAGTTAATCACTACATAGTGTACCAATTCAAATAAAAAAAGAACCATTAAAATCGGTTCACAATTGACGAAAATATCGGTTAACATATATAAAAAAAATACATACAATCGAACAATTTGTAACTACGATACGAACGCCATCTACTGTAACATGTAACGTGTACATTAGATATATGAATACAAATAGTATATCGAATGGGATGGGGTTTATCATCAGCAACATACCTGGAACTTCAACCTACTATATACCAAACTCAGTGCTCACTAACACTATATAAGAAAGTAATGCAAATTATAAGCTATACATTATGGAACAATATATCTTAAATCCTTTATTATATAGATATCATATGTCCGTATTGTCGATATACTTAACTTATTCTTATACGTTGCTATAATCACAGAGTTATGTAGAAGCGTGTCGTAGTTACAAATGTTTTTGAAAAAGCTTTTCTGTAATGTACACACCCACTCACAATTTTACATTTCTTTAATACATTTTTTAAAAAGCGCGTGCGGAGCCGCGGGTAACAGCTAGTATTGTATAATACTGCGGTTGTTTTTTGATTTTGTAGTTGTAAAAGTGTAATTGATAAAAAAAAACAAAAAAATAGCCAATACGTTCCTCCTTCTTTGGACGGCAGAATACCACATATCATTATTTAAATTCACAATGCATCCCGAAAAAAATTGAACCAAAAGGTTTATTTCTAGATGTGTTAATAAATCGATTATAATATATATATATATATATATATATATATTTGGGAATAGTGTATACGTGAATTTTCCCAATCAATACATAATTTGATTTCTTTGACTTTAAAAACAAATTCAATGTTTTTTATAGTCCTGACTATGAATTTAAACCAATAAGCGATTATTCTGACAATATATTAATGTGCAAAAAATGTGTTACAATAGTGTGTGTCATTGTGAGCCTAATTAGATAATCAATTTGAATTTCTACACTATTGTGTTATTTATGGCATTAATGACTTCTGCCTCTATAAATGTAATTTTGATTACGACCTAATCTAATATAATATTTAATTATTTTCGAAAACGTGCTTCAACCATCACATAAGCGAAATATAAAAAACACTAGACCCAAATTCGACAAAATTTCAATAATTTAGTCCTCAAATGTTGTAAATGAAATCTACACTTGGTTAACGGTGTCATTTAACCAAATATTCCAATGCCACTACATTATTAAGCTCCAAAATAGTAAGTTTCCTCACAAAGTTACACCACGAATAAAACCTAATATAAACGATTAGATGGTTACGTAAAGTAAAGGGGATTTCCCAAGACAAATAATCTATAGGTAGGTAAGTAAAGTTTTAATGAGAATTTATTCATACGAACATAAATAATTATGTAACATAGATATAGGCGGCAAATTTTACCATCATAAATGTGCTACATTGTAATATAGTAAATTCAATTTTTTCCTGTTAGATATCCAGTTAAAGACAACGACCTTTTCAAACTAAACATGACTACAGTCGATTCGATTTAAGTTATCGAAACTAAAATCATAAACGCGAATGTGAGTTTGTCTGTTACGTATTCACGTCTGACCTACTCAACTGATTTTAATGAAATATCGCATACACGTTGCCAGGGTTACAGAAAAGGATATAGGGTATCTATATATTAATACGTGAAGCCTAAACTTTGTATCCCTTTTTAACGGAATTGCGCGAACGGATGAACGTGAAAATTGGCATAGTTAAAGTTTATATGGAGTAGAAATGCAGAAAACTATTTATTTTATATAAAATGCATTAGAAGTACATTAAACAAATTAAAATATGCATTACTCACACTAAAGCTTCAATTTTACACAACATATACACACATGTAAATAAAAAAGACAATTTGACATCCGTCAATAAAAAACTTCAAAAAAGGTTGCAATACTCGACTGTATGTATTATTTTACTCTTACGTTCCAATTACCCCTTTTCATTCTACATTCAACAATGATATTAACCCTAATAAAATTCAAACTTAAAAAAATCAATGAACTATGGTCGAATGTCGACGTCTGGGCGCCCACTAGTCTATTGTAATTACATCAGTTAACAACAAACTGTATTATATAATAAGCATAGGTACATTAATGCGAGGGTACTGATAGCGTGTGATTAGTATACCCACCTACGATATTATCAAATGTTAATAAACAGAGTTGTCGTGTTACATAATAAGATTGTTTTTACTGTAAATATAACCCACCTATTATCCAGAAAAAATGTACCCGTCTTGGAAGGATTTATACAAAATACATTGAAAAGAACGAAGAAAGAAAGAAATATTTTAATCATAATGCATTATTTACAAAATATACAAGAGTGGATAAAATATGCACGTCGCAGCATTACGAAATGGAATCCAGCTCAGCATATGCTAAAGTGTTAAGAAACACTTAGCGCTGATTTTCAGCTGGAACCAGTGCAAGTCACGGAGCGATATCAATTAAAATTATGAAATATAATATATATAACGAAAACAAGTAACGTAAATAATACTATTGTACATATTGTATACAGGGGAAATAAATAAAATTAGTAGGATACATAAAACAACATATAAGAGAAGCAATTGCAGGCGTGACTAAGATATATATCCAACAAAAATTAGATGCAAAACCTTTGATTTACATACATTGTGATGCTAATAAAAACTTTTTAATATGAATTTTAAATGTATGTACCGCATTGAGATTGTGCATTGGAGGGGGCAGGTCGTTCCAGCATCTAGTAGCAGCGAATCTAAAACTACCTCGAAATGAGGTGGTAGCATGCCGATGAATACATAACATATATTTCGAACTAATTTGATCTCTTGCCCAAACTAGTTTTTCATAGAGATATTCAGGCTTCCCGGTTTTTATTACACCAAAAAATGTGGCTAAGTGCAGCTGCCTCCTATACTCCATTTTTAGCAGTCGCCCTTGATTTAAAGTTGAAAAGCTAAAAATTCAATATTTTTTTTCTATAGGTGCGTTCAAAAGTAAAAATGAATAATTTTAATTTTCAAATCAAATCAAAAATACATTATTCAATTTAGACCCTGAGAAGACGCTTATGAACGACACACCTACCACCGGTACGGGAAAAAAACCCAGGGATCGAAAAGAACCGGCAAGTCACTCGATCTGGTTTATCTTTTCATGGTAAATATTTCTACAAAACATAGATAATTACATTTGTTTTTAGTGGATGCACAGAGAGGGCGTCATTTTCAAACGTCACCATCGTCCACATATTTATTGACCATATAATATCCTTTAGACATTAAAACCCGCTTGACATAGTGCTTAAACTCATTATCCGGCAAATCGGTAATGTGCTGTGGGACATTGTTATAAAACCTAACACTATTACCTAAAAAACTGTTTTAGGTATCAATCATTGTTATAACCAATTTGTTGCTGTTTCTAGTATTTAAATTATGTTGGTATTTTATTAAATGAAGCTTACCTACAACATTTTTGCATCTAATAGGTACCATAACCATGCCCAATAAATTAGACTTGAATATTTCTCATAGTGCCCGTTCTTAATACTACGTCAATAAACCCTTAGTCACTCCCGATCACCGTCTACGCAGACGTCTCCTACTCTGACCTAATTAAGAAGTTGCTGAAGAACTCTGAAGCAGTATCTGTAAAATTTCATGATAATCGTTTGAGTAGTTAAAGCGTGATAGCATAACAAACTTACTTTCGCATTTATAATATTATTTAAGATTTATATAAAAAGATAATTTTTAAACAATGCAAAACTGCCAATAAAAATTTGGTTGTCGTAAAGTCGGTTCACGGACGATAATTTTACGTGATAACGTTATAAGAAAACATCGATGAAAAATTGCATTCTTTTATGAATTGAATTATTATCACTGAATTATCATTATTCTATAAAATACAAATATGAAGTTAATTGAAAATTACAATTTCATGTGTAGGTGTGCTGCCACTTTCTCTCTTCTACTCGGACGCATCGGTCAATGGAGTGGAAGAGAGATAGATGCGTCACAAACCGAATGCTTAGGCCGATTGCGCCTCTATATCGCTTGTTCCGCACTCTCGTTTGCACGCTCAGGGCAAGCGGAACGTGACGATGAGTCATACTTTTCCGTCCGTGCAGCCAGCGTTCATCGATTTATAAGACGTTACCACGTCAAAAGGAAATATATTATACAGTCTTTTAATATACAGATATATTTATTCAACTAAAGGAGACATTTTTAATCAATGTACGAGGTGTAGTCTGAATTTTTTTAAGAGTCGTTATCTGTGGATTAAATATTTCACTCTTGACCATATTATCGGTTGTTTCTTGAAAATATAGTTACAATGACAATATATTATAGCAATTATACTATACAAAATGTGTCTATATAAAATTCTTATACTACCAAATTTCTTAAAGGTAAAAAGTTCGATAAATTTTTCATCCGATAAAACACGTAGTTTTTGAGCGATAGCAAAACACATTTTACATAAGTAGGTGCTTGTAAACAGTATAATAGGAAATAACACCAGTGTCCTTTAATCTATGGCACGTTTTATTTTATTTACAGTTTTCCTTATTTCCCCCGGGGAGAGCAAGAGCTGAATGAAAGAGAGGTTAAAGCGCAACGCCGCACAGAATCCTCAATGAGGTGAACAATGGATCATCCGGATATTGCCTGTCAATCCGGCTCGGTTACCTACCTACACGCAAACCTCTAAGCGATAGTAGATAATTCACTGGACAACATTGAACCGGTACTGTAAGCAATGATGTTAAAACAACATTTTCTTATTATTTTAAAAACGATTTAATTAATTTTATATCTTTAACTCGAGATGAGCAATATTAAGTCACATTTATTTAATTTTCAGTATCCAAGTTTAAAATTGAAATCTCAACATATCTCTTTCTCTACGTATTATAAAACAAAGTCCTCTACGACGGCTGTCTGTCTGTTCGTGATAAACTCAAACACTACTGAACGGATTTTCATGCGGTTTTCGCCGATACATATAATGATTCATGAGGAAAGTTTAGGTATATAAATTGTTTTTTTTTATCAGAGCGGGTTAACGTCCGCCTTGCTGGCTAGTTATGTATGTATATCACTGGATTGCATAATTAGGCGAATGACTGAGTAACATTATTTATTATTTCAAAGGAAGTGGATTTAATATTAAAAAAAACATATTATCCGTTAATTAATTACCACATTTTCTCCTGATAAATACTTACAAAAGTAATTAAATGAAAAGAACGGTCTAAAGTACTGAAAATAATAAAGAAACAAGGACATCATTATAATTGTTATTGCGAACCCAGTTGAAACTCAGCGCTATGAGACATATATTTCGGCAATACTGGGATATTATAATTGTATGTACAACTCTACTATAATGGTACTTTTGTGTTTGTCCGTATTTAACACAGAAATATCTCTTCTTAAATGTTTCATATGGTGATGAATCATAGCCATTACTTTTTTATATATGTATAACTTACATTTAACATTGCAAGCCTCATATGTATTCTATTTGGGCATTGCATTCCTAAGCGTTTATTTTTCATTCATACAAAATTCATTGGAAAATAATGTAAAACTGTTGATTTTTGATTTAGCATCGAGATGTTACGAAGGTTGACATAAATAAATGATCCGAGATACGTGGAGGACAAACCCGAGGGAAAGGGTCATTTGAAACACGTGAAGAATTTACAATGGATGACCTCGAGTACCTATTTATCATTTGTTAAAGGTAAAAACTACAATATTTTGTTAGCGTAGAAATAAATTTATTTTAAATTTTAACTTATATCTTAACACCTCCATCACATAAACATACGTCTAATTAAATACTTAATCGTTTTTTTAATAAATTAGTTATTAATGTATTACCAATTTAAAAAAATCTGTGAACACCGTAAATTTTGTATTGAGAACGACGTAATTGCTTATTAAATTCAATAATACTATAAAACCGGTGACTATTTATACAATCTACCTACACTACACTCGGTCAGCTGCAGGATCCCTTTATAAACTCTTACATAATAGTTTTAATCGTCTCTAATCGTTATAATATAGAGGTCTTCTATCTTAATTGATGTATGTATACCTAACACTAATACGCTCGCCTTCCACAAACATACCTACCCTTACCATACACTCTCACTTATAAAACAAAACTCTATACACACACCTCCACACACAAAAACTCACACCCCACACACCTATACTTGTACCTAGATTTTCGTTAAAGGAAATTTGTTCACTCTCTAATAATAAAAATTGTTATAATTTGTGTACTTCGTAATTGGCGTATTGAATACATTGTATTTTTTTATTTTTATTTAATACACATTGTCAGCTGTGATGTACCTATATGGAATAAATAAAAATAAATAAAATAAAAGTATCATTATTGCCTTTGTAGGCGTTGAATGCGTGTCAAACATATTATAGATGAAAAGTTTTACTTAATACATTTACCACATCAACTAAAATTTAATTGTAAGGGCTTTTTCCTGTAGCACGACGAAGTAACTGTCTCTGAAGGTAAGTAAGCCTCTCGGCATACACTGAATGATCCTGAAACGCAACAGTATAAGAAGAATATAACAACACTAACAATTTGCTGCGGCATCGCATGCGTCTTCTATGTAGTTAATGATTTTAGGTTCTTTATTTTACATCTAGACATATAAAAGAATAGCTGAAATGACGGATTTTCATACAAATTTCACTTCCTTTTTCACCACCTTACAGGTTGAATTTCTAAAAGTACTTTATAGTGAACTCACATGTAAATTTTCACAGCCCTAGCCCCAGTAGTATGGGCTGTGCTTTGCTATGTCAGTCAGTCGGTCAGTTTTTTTATATATATAAACTAGCTAGTCCGGCTGACATTGTCCCGCCTTGATAATAAATTAAAAAAAACTTTACAAATGATATACCTCAACATTCCTCATGAATCACTTTATCTACTGGTGACACCGTATGACAATTCGTTCAGTAGTTTTTGAGTTTATCGCGGACAGACAGACAGACGTAGACGATAACTTTGTTTTGTAATATGTAGTGGTAAGTGAACACTACAACATTAAGAGACAATATAAAAGAATCACAGTCGGGTTTTCACAATGTGTATGTTGGTAGCAATTCGATATCGTATAGATCCCCACCACCCCATTTCATTACAGTACAATCTTTCTATAAGAATACGGATAGTTTTTTTTTCTCGAACTGACTACGCCATTGACCTAGTAAGGTCTTAACAGCTTCACCGGATAGTTCCGGAACGCGACACTCTTAAAATGCTACAATGGTAGGGGTTATTTATTACACCTTGCCGTGAAGTAGTCCGGTGAAGGCGTTGACAGGTCAATAGCGTAGTCAGTTAAAAAAAAACCTTGCCGTGAACGCAACCGTATAGAAAAAGAGAGATAGAATTTAGAGCTATAAGAAAGAAAGAGAAGAAACGATAACACAAGATGGCGGCGCCGGTGAAGGAAGAGTAGCTCGTGTTTAATGAGTAAACTATTACAATTAATGTTGTTAATTACAGAGATGTCAAGGATGAGTCATAACAACTGTCAGTCATATCAAGGAACCACATGAAGAATAGTGAGAGGTGGAGGCTCTTTATAATGATTTGAACCAAGCTGATGACTACAGAGAGAATCAGTAATCACGAACTTAACTATTCTCGATATATGTTTTTCTTTCGAACTGACTACGCCATTGACCTAGTAAGGTCTTAACAGCTTCACCGGACTACTAAGGCGAAAGCTTAAGGCACTCAGCCGATTTTATTTGATAACTAGCTCAAGGGTGCACGGCACACCTCGGCTTGGGCTGTTGCCCGACTCATGCAATTCGCGACCTATCTGAGCTAACCTAAGCTCAAGAAACATATATGTGTACCAAGCATACATACCTCAACAACTCTTATATGTATTTTGTGTGTGTTGTTCAGGTATGTATATCGATATAGGTTATATATGTAGCTCGATATAGGTTACTGAGAATGTTGTACTTATTATTTTTTTATAGGACCACGGTCGTGGAGAAAGTCAGACGTAAATGCTTCGTTCCATCACCCACCCATTTTTTTAATATCCAAATAACTTTTTTGTAATTTTACAGAAATGGTCGGTTGTGCAACGGTGTATTGTATATTTGTAGGTGGTAGAGCCACGCTGAAACTATTATTGGTTTCAGCATGAATGGGTTGGCTCTCTCGTGGTAGTACCACCCTGTCATAGAAAACCGACGTGAAGTAACAGCGCTTGCATTGTTGCGTTTCATTAGGTTAGTGAGAGCGCCGGAGGCCCACCTCCTCCCTCTCACCCTATCCCCCAAACAGGCTGGCAACACACTTTCGACTCCCCTGGTGTTGTTAGTGTCTATGGACGGTGGTGATCACTTAACAACACTTAACAAACACACCTGTTTTGCCAGCTATGACATAAAAATAAATTACACCACAATTATTTATAGAAAATCCAATGCATACATACGGACAAATAAAAATTAATCGGCTGTGAATCGTATCACAATAGGTAACGTACATATTGTAATGTAGATAAATCACTCAGGAAATAACGACTTATGTAACTGGCATGACCGTTGATAATCTTTTGTGGGTCAGATATTAGATGTGATATACAGTGTGTTCTGCATTTAACTGTTGCCCGCTCCGGCTTTGCACGGGGTGTACTATGTACTTACGAAGAAAATTTCACGAAATATTCCCTTCAGTTTTTTTATACTTTGTAGGTTTCTCCACAATCTCATCTAATGGTAAATGACGATGTGGTCTAAGGGTGAGATCTATAGTACGCACTCAGACTTATCTCAGCCTAAAGTCCAGAAATTAAATCTATAGTCGCAAGCTTAGCAATTACTTAGCTTGTACTGAGTTAAGTTCAACTCATCAAATTCTACGACTTATGAAAAACTTGGGTATTACTTATGAGAATAAAAAAATTATGACAAAATAATAAGGTTACAGTGGCATTTCTATACTTTTTTGATCGTTATTGCTTAATTGTGGATGGCGTAATCCTTTATTGCAGAAATATCGAGGTTTCCCTTGCTTATTTCATTTTCGGCTTAGTTGCTTCTTTATTGTTTTTATACTTTTTCAACATGGATGGTACTATTTATTTTTTACAATTAAATATATTTTACAACAACAAAACAAAACTAACCACAAGCTTAATGTAATTAGACTATAAATTCGAAACCTAAGTTTGCGCTGAGAAACTACTCAGCGAAGTTTAAGCCGAGCTAAGGATAAGATAATGTACTGACTACGCTCTATAGATTCCACCCTAAGACGGTAAAGACGCTAAATACTAGAAACTGTAATAAACTGGTGGTCCCATGTTTCAGACTTAGCAAAACCAGTAATAGTTTTTTAGGTAATAGTGTTAGGTTCTACAATAAAGTCCCAAAGCATGTTACCGATTTGCCGGACTGTAAATTTAAGCGCCATGTCAAACGGGTTTTAGTTTCAAAAGGATATTATAGAGTGGATCAGTATGTGAATGATAGTGATGTCTGGAATTGACTCCTCTCTGTGCATCCACTAAAAGCATTGTTGTATAATGTATTAGAAATATATGTTATAAAAAAATGTACCCGATCGAGTTTCTTGCCGGTTCTTCTCGATGACTGGGTTGTTTTCCGAACCGGTAGTAGTCTTTGACGTTCATAAGTGCCTTATTAGGGCCTAAACTGAATAAAGTATTTTTGATTTGATTTGAAAGGGCAGTTGATTCTCAAGTGCACTATTATACCATCGCGGACTTTCCTTTGGTCTTTTTAAGATATACAGTGCATTACATCATTTTTATATATTTCATAGGGTTTAGCCAGCGTTACTAACGTAAGTGCCCGAAAAATCCTTACGACTCCAATAGAATACATCAATTTTTCTATACTATATCATCTATAACATTTACAAACTTTCAATGGTGGTAGAGCCACGCTGAAACTATTATTGGTTTCAGTATGAATAGGTCGGCTCGCCCGAGGTAGTACCACCCTCTCATAGAAAACCGACGTGAAGTAACAGTGCTTGCATTGTTGCGTTTCGTTCGGTCAGTGAGAGCGCCGGAGACCCACCTCCCCTACCCTCTCCTCTCTCCTCTCCCTTTCCCTCCCTTAACCCTTCCCTCCATAAGATGGCAACGCACTTGCGACTCCTCTGGTGTTGTTAGTGTCCATGGACGGTGGTGTTCACTTAACAGCAGGTGACCCACCTGTTCGTTTGCCACCTATGACATAAAAAAAAAAAAAATCTGGCGGAAACCGTAAGGAAATCTGTTGCATAGGTACTTTAAAAAAACTAAGGGAATAATATATTTATTGTAAATATTATATATAAACACATATAGATAGAAGATAAATAAAAACATTGAAACAAATTATATTTTATTTCTTACAAACATTAAAAATCTTAATAACTACTAAACGTACAATATAGTTTTCAGCAAGTATAATTGACATGACATTTCCAATTTTATTAAGGGCTTATACATAACAATATATATATATATACTTTACAAAAATGGCCCCCATCCGATGTACATCTGGCAAAGATTATGAACGCTCGTCGCTTCCGCGATTAAATGATCAACTTGACCTTCGGGCGAGAGAGACAACGACAGCTGTTTATTTTTAGTTTTCACCTGCGATGAGGAAAAAAAAGGTTCAGCAACAATTACGTCAACTTCATTCCCAGGTACATTTAACCTCAAGAAAGCAACAACTTCGTGGAAACGCTTGCTTAAATGATTCATAGTACAACAGTCAACCACAATGTAGGGAATTTTTAGTAGGTACAATTTCGAACGCAAGGTTCATACTAGCCTTTCATAGGTATATTGGCTACATTCTTGCTCGCGCGCTAATATAGTTTTTACTTACTCCTCAGGAACAGTACTTTTTTATGACGATTGGTGAAGTAGTTAAGGCCCAAAAACGTAATAAACACACTCACATTCGCATTTATAATATTAGTAAGGAAGTAAGTATTCACCCTCAATTATTATTTACTAGCGGGCCCGGCGGACGTTTTCCCGCCCTGATAATAAAAAAAACCTTGACAAATGATTTACTTAAGCCTTCCTCGCGAATCAGTTTATCTACTGGTGAAAACCGCATGAAAATCCGTTCAGTAGTTTTTGAGTTTATCGCAAACAGACAGACAGTCTTGTAGTCCGGTGTAGCTGTTAAGACCTTGCTAGGTCAACAGCGTAGTCAGTTCCAGGAAAATAAAAAAAACAGCCTTGGCAGAGGACTTTGTTTTATAGTATGTAGTGATATACCAAGCCAATTCAAAACCCAGAACATTCATGCATATTAGGGTGGTTCATTTCCGCAAAAATTTTTTGTTTCGTTGCTCATACAAAATATTAATCTACATATAGAAAAAAAAGGCCACCAAGTTTGAGCTCTTAATATTAATTTTAAGTACTTACTACTATTTCAATTTAAAGTTTTACCATTCAAAATACATGTAAAAAAATCTTTTTTTTTTCAAATTCCTAATGCTTACCCCGCTTTTACAATATTGCAAATCGGTTTGATGGAACTTGTGGGGAATTTCACGTTCTTCAAAATAGTTTGTGTTTTATTGTGTAACTCGCACTGGTTCACCAGTAGGAGTCGTAAAAGTACAGTTTTTGAAAAAATAATAATTTCCCTTAATATTTCGAGCAAACCGCCAAAAGTAGGAAGAAAAAAAGAAAAGACTCATAAAGAAAAAAAGTTATCCGACCAATATTAAATGAATTTACAGCCATTTTTATACCAGAAAATGTAAGGAATTGATAAACACGCACTCGTTACTCCATAGACAAAGCGACTACAAAAAAATGACGTCACACACGAGGCACAACAAGAATGTTTTGATTAAAAAAGAGCACAACTTTTAACCAAGGCCGCCCGACAACTTTTACGAGTACGCGTGTCCTTCGTTTACCAATAAGCGAAGTAGGAAGTACGCGTTATTAACTTTATATCTTTGTAATGGAATAATGGGTAAGGAACAAACAATATTAGTATTTCATGATAAGGAAATTCGAATTCAATCGTTCAAACATTTTTTTTTAATTATCTCCGCATTCCTTTAGCGATAATAATACTTAAGCAACCACGTTTAGATAATGAATAAGTAGTACTAAATAGTATGGCTGTGGTACAACTATTCATAATCGCAGCGCTGAAAACGCTTTCACGCGGGAAACAGTGCACGTGTAGAGACAAACAACAATAATAATCACTTGTGACTTCGCGTTCATACTTTCACGCATCCAACCCTGCATACTTCAATCGCGCGTGAAAGAGCGTGTCTTATAAAAACAACTAATAATGGCGCACAAATACTGATTACAGGTTTACAAGGTAAACGCATTCATAGGACATCATCGTGTGCATTTAATATAAAGGATTTTATAGCAGAGGTTCCCAAAGTATGTGCCGCGACGCCCTGGTAGGTCGTACAAAGTATAAAGGGGCGCCGCGCCGTAAGGAACTCGCCTTTACCATTCTTAGGTAGCTTAATTCAATTATTCACGGGTACAAAGTAAACAATTAAATTGGCAACGTATACAGTTTCAGTTGTGTATGTATCTATTTCTGTTGACTATATCTATTTCGACCAGCCAGCTAGGTTAGGACGCCGAGCGAGAAAGTGACCAAATTTGAAAGTGCGCTGCGAACTGAAAAAATATGGGAACCTCTGCTTTATACACTTGCTTTAATACTAATATTATAAAACACATAAAACATGCGACATTTTCTCAACTAAACGAAATCATTTCAAAACAACGATAGAGACATATTATCTTCACAAGACACAGTTATAATTTCTTTCTTTTTTTTTCAGTATTTCCTATATTTCTCTTTCTGTTTCAATCTTCTCGTTTTTGTATTATCATGTAATTTTTTTTTTTATATGTAAAATAGTTTAATCTTTTGTTTTATTAATATTTAATTTATTGTTGGAGCATGCCGTGGTTGTCTTTAAATATGACTACATTTATAATGTGTTACAATAGTTCTACTTTATTTTTATATACTAATGTATTGTCATGTTGACGACCCTAAAATAAATAAATAAAAACGAATGTGATTTTTTTTATTTGTTACGCTTTCACTCTGAAATACTTGACTAATCGTCATAAAGGTTTACATACACCTAGCCAGGGGTACAGAAATGGACATACCTTTATATGTTCCATTTATCCAGAAATAAGTACTGTTCCCAAAAGAGAGGCGAAATCTACATCAACACAAGTGAAGCCGCGAAGCAAAAACTAGTATTCACATAATAAGACGGACCGTACACTTCGGTGATATGCTCGACGAGAAATCTCCAAAAGATATATTTATTGAATAGGTGTGTGCCCGGCAGCGTCGGGACCCCCATAAAAATAGTGACAAACCAGTAGTAAATTATGGAAATCTCGGTGTTCGCCAATCTTTTTAGACTGCTTTTTGCTCATCTCAGGTACAGTCCCGTCACTTGGCCGTGTAATAAAAAAAAACAAACAGTAGCAATGAGGCATGCAATCAATGAGATGGTAGCTGGTCACTATAGGCTATAACTACGTATAGACAATCACAAAAGGAATATAAAGACCTTGAGGCTTGTCATACTCAATAGGTATTTTTGAGGCCAGAGTTGGACTTCACGTATGCGAGTGCATGTTGCCAATACCTACTTTAAGGCCGTTGAGGTATTAAATAAACAAACAAAATGGGTTGAGGGTTTATACCATACTATTTTTGAAGACAAACGATTTACCTTAGCAATATTTACATCTTTTTTTTAGTCTGGTAAGTGATTTGTAAAAAAAAATATGCTAATAATTTCGCAAAATTGGGAAAAGGAGAGTAACAGCTTCGCTAAATTGAAGCCAAGAGGGAGAGGCATATCAAAAATCACTAAAATTTTACATAACAATTGGTTTGTATCAGGTAACGTGTGACGATGGCGCCAACCCTAATGAAACCCGATTTGGAAAAATAGTAAAGAGATATATTACACTGACCTTGCCATTCAGACGTTGTCTGATATGTTGTAAATGGTTCATGGCCTGTTCATTAGTCCGTTCCCCACAATCGACTGGTCGAACTCGTCCCCACGAGACCAGAGGGTCATAGACAAATGGCCCGATCACGGACATGAGAGCTGCGGTCTGAGCGCGCAACGCTCGCATTACAGCCTCGCAACTTTTCCTATGAAAAATGACGTGTGACTTTTGGCTCAAAGAAAGCTTAGATGTTGTCATTTTATTTATTGTTATGGTATATATCTTTTAGGCTGATAGACGAAGATTATGTGGTAAAGATGCGGATGTTAAACGGGTCTATGATGGATAAGATAATTAATGAGTATATCATAGAGGTATAAAGGAAATTAAGAAGTAATGTGATAGCATGGTATAAGTATATCGTGAGAAGGAATTAAAGTCATATAATCTAAAGAGTATTAGTACGAAATGCAGAGATAGGAGTAGAGGAAGATCGAGGAAGGTATGTATGTATTGTGTTAAAAATTATATGTGTATGTATAAAAGGTTTGAATACTGGGTTAACAACTGATATATATCAGAGAGGAGAAGAAGAATATATTAAAAATTAGGCTGGACAATACTTAGCACTTCCGCTTGGAATTGTATGGCCACTGTCTCATGTTATTGTAACAGAAACGGTTATTACCTAAACAGCTAAAATTAATTACCTTTGTGTAGCAAACCCTTTTAATTAAAGACGTTGATATTTTTGCTTATTTTAAAACAGTATTCTATTGCAGTAAGACGTGACAGCGGCTAAATAATTACAAGTGGAAATGCGAAGTAGTGTCTATCCAAATTTTTAATGATGAATTTGTGCAAAGTAACGCATTCATTTGTCAAATACCAATGGAAAGTATATTGTGCCGACTCTAATTCGGTGAGATAAAAGTAAGATCACGATCTTCATGTAACCTTATTTTTTTTGTTTTTTTTTTTTTTTTTTTTTTATTGTAGAACGGCAAAATGACTGCACTATGCCTCATGGTAAGCACAGTACAATCCAAAAACAATGACGACCACCGAGTGACACACTATCCATCGCCGGTCACCGCTGTAATGCCGGCCTGCAAAAAGCTGGATATGCACAGGTTGATCTCGAAACGCGACCCGCAGAAGCGATTCACTATGACGGGCTTTTTCGCCATATACATGGTGGCTGAGACCCAGTCAGGCTGTAAACCCCTACCACTCCGCTTTCGCCATTGCCTCGTTCGTTATTCAGCAGGGTGCATCGCGTGCAGGTTGAGGTTGGCTTGGATGTCTCAAGTCTTATGATGTTATTCGACATCCCTTACACCCCAAATAAAATATAAATATAAAAAATATAATTTCATAATGTAGTATAATTTACCTAAACATCCCTTCATATTTAAGAGGACCCATGGCCGCTTCCATATTATGTGTTAGACGAAACGGCACCCTCTCAGGCCATTCAAACGATTCCCCTCTATTAAACAAGCAATTGAAATCAACGTGTACTGTGTCTCCATTCGTTGAATCAAAAGATATATTCTCTCCATGACGATCGCCTAAACCTAGAATACAAAAATGTATTGAAGTGAAAGTTATTATGAACAGAGATGCATCAAAAGCATTTGGTAAGATGCGTCCGTTTAATACACCAAGGGCATATGAACGCTTATGCAGTCCTCGCCAATATTTTTGACCGCACTGAACATAGATGCGCTGAACACAAAATTAAGTATTACATCTCCCGTTGCACAGGTTCGGAAGACGAGGGAGGAGCTGGTTATGTACCCAGCCTAATTCTCTGTCAGGACGGAGTCTGGCGACCATCTTTGCCAGGCTGCCGCATGGTCAGTTCTCAGGAGAGAGCTGAATCGGTGCCTGGGCGCACCTACCATGCGGCTGACGGTACACCGTGGGGTTTTCGCCCGTGGTATCCGTAAGGATTTCCCCACGTTAAAAAAAACACAATAAAAGGTACTGTTTTCGAGGGTTAATCAAATCAACATTAACGCAAGCGAAACCGTGGACAATAGCTAGTCCTCTAATAAAGATGGTTTCAAACAGTTGTCAATTTGTTTATTTGATACTTTATGTTTAATTAAAATTTGTTCGATCTTGTATTTGTCTCTAAATAGCTTAGACATAATACAACTTGAATCAGAAAAATCTTCTTCATCTATGGTTACAACTACGGGTCATTGACGGAATTGGGTATTCAAACACATTGCCACCAAATAAGAAGATATAGTAGCACACTCGAGAGATATGATTGTGTAATAAAACGCTAAATTATTATTTTATAAACTTTTTTGGACATGATGGATGAATATATATTATTATTTAATGATATTATAAGTAAAAAACTATAGATATGTCATAAGCGCTTCGGCAGCGCCTTGTTAAAACTTGGCTAACTAGCTTATTTTTGACAGCTGCCCCGTCAATCAGCTCGTATGTAAGCTACATATAACTATTTCTTTTTCACCACCGATATTGAGAATATGCCATCTTACTTCCACATTTTATCTGAAATAGTGTGGCGTTACAATATTACTTTACGTATGTGTGCGTTTTCGTGACATTTATCATGTAGTTAACGTATTTACAGCTTTTTTAGTCATAATATCATTGATGACGACAGAAAAACTTGAAAGGTTGAATTGTAATGCAATTTTTTGCGACACAACGGTTTTGGTAACGTTAATGGATGGACAATAGGCACTTAATAATAGAAAGAAATAGAAAATTCACTACAGAACGAGGAATTTTAATTAAACCTATGTAATCGGTAAGATAACACAAATGTAAGTGTAAAACCAAACAAGAAAAACAAGTAGTTAAAAAAGTAATGTTCAATTCCGTCATTTTTTTTTTTTTTTTTCTCGAACTGACTACGCTATTGACCCAGCAAGGTCTTAACAGCTTCACCGGGCTACTAAGGCGAGCGCTTAAGGCACTCAGCCGATTTTATTTTGACAACTAGCTCAAGGGTGCACGGCACACCTCGGCTTTGGCTGTTGCCTGATACATGCAATTCGCGATCTATCTGAGCTAACCTAAGCTAAGGTAACTATTCATACATATATGAGTTGTTGAAACATATATGTGTACCAAGCATACATACCTCAACAACTCTTATATATATTTCGTATCGGATAATATTCTAAACTATTTCAGTTTGATAAGGGAAAAAAATAAAACCCTTCCACTTGCCTGTGTATGCGTGTATGCGTGCACGTGTGTGGAGGTGATATGTGTAATGTTGTCGCAGTGATGTAAGATTTTGTGTCACTGTATCGCGCGAGCAACGTACTCAAGGGCTCCACGCCGAGGGAACGGACCTAGGCTTGAGCCGTTGCCGAGGGGGGCCTAGTCTGGTGTGCGGGAGCGAAATTTACCCCCAGACCACGGCGGCGTGATCTGTGGTTACGCGGGCGTGGGCGTGAGCACGCTCTGTTTGGAGAGACAGGCTGGTACTGATCGTTCACTGCCGTTATTTCATCGGGAGGGTCGGTAAAAATATGTCGCGGACGTCTTTTACAACGCGCAGCGTTTGGTACGGGTTCGTATTTTGTGGCGTATACCACTAACGGACTGGGATGATTCACGGCTTTTTCAAAATAACTAATCGTAAGTGATTTTACGTACGCCCAGATAGAAGGCATCTCTAGGTCCCTATGTAGATCAACTCTCCGGACGTACCACGGGGCACCGGTCACTTTACGTAAAACGCGGTTTTGAAGAACCTGCAACTTATGAAAATTATCTTTCGACATATGCGCAAAAACGGGACTGCTATATGTCATCACGGGACGAATACACGTCTTATACAAAGTGAGCTTGTGTCTGAGGGACATCTTACTCCTATGACAAAGCAACGGATGGAGGCGACCCAAAACCATAGCGGCTTTGTTTCGTACTCTATCTATATGTGACTCGAAATTTAAATGTTTATCTAATGTAACACCGAGATATTTGACCTCGTCGGCCCAAGGTATATCGGTTCCGTATAGCCTGATGGGCTCGAGGTTATTATTACATCGTAAAGGATCGAAGAGTATCGCGGCGCTCTTATCAGGATTAACTTCTATGCGCCATCGACGAAACCATTCACCGAGTGTGCAAACGGCCTTTTCGATGCGCTTCCTAAGAAAGTCCGACCGCAAGCTGGAAGTGTAAATAACGGTATCATCAGCATAGCAACCTACCTCGACCCGTTTAGACCGAGGTAGGTCACTGATGAACAGATTGAAAAGCGAGGGCGCGAGTATGGAGCCCTGTGGCACACCTGAGCGTATCGGGTGGGGCAGGGATAGTTCCCCATCCACTCTAAAGCGGAAAGTCCTATCAGTGAGAAAATCGTGGATAATATGTATTAACTTATCGGGTAAGTGATATTTACATAATTTATGGACGAGCCCTCCATGCCAGACCTTATCGAAGGCTTTGGCAACATCGAAAAAAACTGCAATTGTGCGTTTCGGTTTACGTTTCGGGTCGGCATTAAAATTAGAGAAAATGTACTCCGTGAGGCGGTGTACTTGATTCGTGCAAGAGTGTTCGGCACGAAATCCGAACTGCTCAGGTGGTATTAATTTTAAATCTGTAATCGAGACCTGGAGACGGTTCAGAAGGAGCCGCTCGTATAATTTACCTAATGTATCTAACAGGCTGATCGGGCGATAGCTATCGGGAAGCGTAGCTTTTTTGCCGGGCTTGTGTATGCCTATCACTACGGCCTTCTTCCAGGCGGCTGGAAAGTGGCCCTGGGACATGGCCGCATTGAAGATGCAGACCAATAGAGCTATGATATGGTCAGGAAGGAGTCTCAGCACCTCGTTCCTGATTCCATCCGGACCTGGGGACTTTCTAAGCTTGAGACGCTTTATGGCGGCTGAAACTTCATCAAAAGTTATCGAGGTTAGGGTATCCGCGGGTGGAGATGCGAGTGCATGCTCTACCGACGACTCGATCGATCCGATATGGACAGCATCAGTATTATCAGTGTTTGGCGAACACTGTTTCTCTAAACTCGCGGCTAGACATTCTGCTTTATCTATACTATCGAACGCGGGAGGCAACCCGGGGCCTCTGTCGAGAGGAGGCATCGGAGTGGCGAGATCTGATTTTAAAGTGCGCGTGAGTCTCCAGTACGACAGGTGAGACGGCCGGAGATCCTCCAGAAGCCTGTCCCACTTGTCGCCCCGAATCTCAGAGATACGAGTTTTAACTAATTTACGTAGTGAGCGTAATCGATCGCGGTTCTCTACAGACGGGTAAGCGTCGTGAGCTCGAGTCGCGGCGTTCCTACGCTATTGACCTAGCAAGGTCTTAACAGCTTCACCGGGCTACTAAGGCGAGCGCTTAAGGCACTCAGCCGATTTTACTTTGACAACTAGCTCAAGGGTGCGCGGCACACCTCGGCTTGGCTGTTGCCTGTTCATGCAATTCGCGACCTATCAAAGCTAACCTAAGTTAAAGCTAAACTATTCATACATATAAGAGTTGCTGAAACATATATGTGTATCAAGCATACATATCTCAACAACTCCTATGTGTATTTTGTATCGGAAAAGATTCTAAACTATTACAGTTCGATACGGGAAAGAAAAGAAAAACCCATCCACTTTATGTGTAAGCGTGTATGTGTGCACGTGTGTGGAGGTGATATGTGTAAAGTTGTCGTAGTGATGTAAGATTTTGTGTCACTGTGTCGCGCGAGCAGCGTACTCAAGGGCTCCACGTCGAGGGAACGGACCTAGGCTTGAGCCGTTGCCGAGGGGGGCCTAGTCTGGTGTGCGGGAGCGAAATTTACCCCCAGACCACGGCGGCGTGATCTGTGGTTACGCGGGCGTGGGCGTGAGCACGCTCTGTTTGGAGAGACAGGCTGGTAGTTCCGATCCGACTACCGTGCAAGACGGACGTCGCGCTCGTTGCTCTCTTCGATTTCGATACTCGTGATTTAGTGACGTCAGTTATTACTTCGTGAGTGCTCGTTTCCATTGTTCCGATTGGGCACACCTGCGCCGCACACCTGCGTCGCACACCTGCGCCGCACACCTGTGCTACAGGTGGCGTTCTGTTTCCTAGAACTGAGTGAGACCTTTCCTTTCTATTTATTTATTGCTTGATATATTTATTTGTTTACTCTACTTATTTATTTATCTATTTATTTACGTATCTTCTTGCACGGTAGTCGGATCGGAACTCCATTCCGTCATTAATACTGAGAGTTGCAGGCGCTATTTTATGACCTTTTTACATCATTGCTGAAGCTTCTATAAAGTGATTTATAATATCGACTCTGTGTTATTTATTCATCAACAAAGTACTACTAACACAATACCTACATAATGTTTAACAGATAATACTTATTTTAATTTTATTTGTATTAAAATTGCTTACCTAAGATGTATCCGACCATTGACATTACTGCTGCCGTTCTAATATAAGCAGATCTGGCTTGATACCTAAAAAATTACAATTTTTTTAAGCTTATTCAAGTTGCAACCGAAATGTTGCATTCTAAAACTCAAATTAAATTACCTTATTAACCAGTGATCTGCATAAATTAAACTAACAATCCCGTAAACCCAAATTGGTACTTTTGTCTAGTTCGAAACACGAACACCTTAGAATTGTTATAAATAATAATAAAATAACAGTAAAATATAATTTTAAATGTTAACTTAAATGATAATCTAATTAATAAACCATCAAACGCTTTCTAGAAAAAACAATATGCAACATATTGTGAGAAGAAAGAGCCAATAAAAAAAAAATGCACGACAACAGATGACCGACAGACAGACAGATGACAGATGTAAGACAGAAAATCGAACGCATTATTCATTAATGCAATTCATATTTTAAATTTACTTACCACCCATACGGATCCGAGAATATTAATCTGAACCATTCTTGTAAAACCGCAGGATGCTTAGGAAGAAGTTGTTCCACGTATATCCGCATCTTTTTCTCCACCGGATCCTTATTTGCGCACATCATTTCTTTTAACTCCCGATTGCTTGTATGTACGCCTAAAAGTTTCAAAGCCTTCTAATATTCCATACAATATCAACATACAATGAATTAGTATGTTACAAAAATAATTGGTTGTCTGTAAAGTCGGTGTAAGGGCGATATTTTTACGTGATAACCTCATAAGAAAAGATTGATAAAATATTACAAACTTTTATGAATTGTTTTTTTATTTATAGTAGTAGCTCGGCAAAATGACTGCACTATGCCTGATGGTAAGCACAGTACAAACCAAAAACAATGGCGACCACCGAGTGACACACCATGGTCGCCGCTGTCATGCCGGCCTGCGAAAAGCTGGATATGCACAGACTGATCCCGAAACGCGACCCGTAGAAGCGAATCACTATGACGGGCTTTTTCGCCATATACATGGTGTTTGCGACCCAGTCAGGCTGTAAAACCCTACCACCCCGCTTTCACCATTGCCTCGTTCGTTATTCAGCAGCGTGCACCACGTGCAGGTGAGGTTGGCTTGGGTGTCTCTTATGATGTTATTCGACACCCCTTACACCCCCTGAATTGAATTATTATATATATAGATAGATATGTCACACGCCTTTCGATTAACAATAACTAGATAACGGGTCGGCGCAAAAGTACGTCTCGGTAAATAAGAGCTCACTTGAAATGTGTGTCGTTATTTTGTTTAGTTTGTTTGAAACACAGCCCATGTAAGCCCGTTTCACATGCCGCAGTGTATTCAAAAGATGCAAAAATAATACCCGAAAAAGCAATCTAACGGCCAGAGTATCTAACTTTCGCTAAATACATGTTGAATAAGTTATATTTTAAGCTTTAAACTAACTAATAATATCAAATCTTGAACAAAATTACCGATTTTAAACCTGTGATACAAATGTTTGCCCTCGCCCTCACAAACAAGCACAATAACGGGAAAACGTACTTTATTCATTACGTGTTAAGGTTGAATTCACACTAAATGTTGTTTATGTTATCTTTTCATTTGTGAGGGGAATAATTTATTACTTTGCTCGTTTTATCGTAAGTATTAGATAATATTTTGAACATTTGTGACTTTATTACAAGGTGTTATGGTTGTAATTTGGTTGAACTTAAAACAGTTTCTTAGTAAACAAATGGCTACACGTAAGTATATATTTACGCGGGCGGCTTTTAGCTTCGATTTGTACGTGACTCTTTATCTAGTTATTGTTGATCGAAGCACACGCCGAACGCTTAGGCCGATCGCGCCTCTCTATCACTTGTCCCGTGCTCTAGTTTGCACGCTCGGCTCAAGCGGAACGTGACAATGAGTCATGCTTTGCAGCGCGTGCAGCCGGTGTACAACGATTTATTAGACGTTATCACGTGAAAATCTCTAGACTTTATGTGCAAACAGGACAAACATTAACCCTAATTAAAAAATTCCACTCATAACAATTATAGATATACGAGTCGTTACAAATTACAAAATAAGCTAAATTCAATTTTAGCCGTTTCTAATATTTTACGTTATTTTTCAAGATCTTAAAATGTTGTATAGATATGTCAAATATGAAGATAATAAAAAAAACTAAAAACCTTTTATAAGGCAAAATTTAAACCTTTTTTTCGGTGTATAAAATTGCACATCTTAAAAAATTAAACACGTTATATATGAACAATTAAAACAGGATTTAGCTCATTTTGAAATGGAACGACACATTCCTCTTTCGTTTATTCTCGACTAACATTACGTTAGTGCACGTTAGTAGTGCCGTCCATTATTCTTAACAAATTCAAATACACAAATCTATCATAAAGCACCAAATTCGTGTTAATACACATAAATCAATACAAACGTAAATGATTCAATTTTGGGCAATTAAACCTTACCTTTCTGTTTATAAATATGCATCAGTATAGGTCTTAATCCGACCAGTTTTGGGACCCATTCTATTAGTCCGCATTCTTCGTTCAGAGGCAGTACACTGTAAGTTCGTATATAAAGCCTACGACAACGAGTTTCGGGAGCGTCTTGCAAGAATCTGTTCACAACTCCATTGAACTCCATCAGGCGGTAGTCTTTACGCAGATCGTCACGTGGTTTCAGCATTATTATATACGATTTTCCATCGGAACCTTTAATATTAGATACCTATGTTTATCTTTTCTAAGTAAAAACACTATTTTCATTAACCAAGGCGCTGTATTATTCTTATTTGTAAAAAGCTTTCCAAACGTGTAAAATGTATTATATAAAAAAATTGCAACACTTAATACAATAATATTACATTTAGTTTATTACCCATCATCATATGAGGCATATAGAATCAAAGACAGCTAAGTGCCACAACTTCTAAAAATGAACTAAGTATGGAGCCATCTTGTCTATTATTGGTTGCAAATCACCATTTAATTCCTACAAGAAATAAAATACAGCTAAAGCCTTTTAATTTTCGTTTTAAAATTGATTTTGGGATCAAATACATTTAAATACAACCAAGTCATCGAATAAGAAGTAAAGTAAGAATAAAATACAGTTAAGGAATTATCGCATTTTTTAATTTCTTGAACTTCTCTTTTAGAGCTGATGGCAGGCAAAATCAATAGCCTATGCCACTCCTTAAAATTGAATCTTTGAATATAAGTAAAACTCCAACTCTGAGAATAGACAAACATTTTTTTCGTTTCCTGCAAATTTGGTCTCTATGCACTTAGCTGTTTTTGATTTTATATACCTCATATATATATATATATACAGTATACAGTGGCGGATTTGCAAATCTTGGCCGCCCTAGGCCCCATGCCATATAGTAAGTAAGTAAGTAAGTATCAGAAAGGGGTCTTTCTCAGTACCCATCATATTGAGTACATAATGAATTTACTTTTATGTCAACTTTTATCGAAATCGATTCAGAAATTTAAATAATTACTTCACATTACATTATGTACATTTTATTTATAAAAAGTACAAAAGTGATTTAAGAAGACTATTGTTATACGATGCAGTGCATTGCGATCCGCCATAATGTGTGCAAGCCTTTAGAATATTCACGTACTTTGAGTTATTTCTTGTTATCATCAGTGAATTTTTTGTCACGATTGGCCGCCCCTAATATCTGGCCTTAATAATATCTGGTATTAATAGTACTCGTAAAATTTTTACTACCTTTACAACCGACTTTTCAGTTAGAAAATGTGTTTGAAAAATCGACGTAAAGCATTTTCGACTTCCACAATACGCTAAAATCTTCAGCGAAGGTAATCGTCGTAATGAAACCATATTATGGTGATTTTGAAATACCTAATTATACACCATACTCAAGAAGCCCCATTCAAGCATAGTATGTTATATCCGACACGAAATACATATAAGAGCTACTGACGCATATATGCTTGGTATACATATATATCTCACTAACTTATATACATATATGTAGCTTAGCTTAGGTTAACTCGGTTAGGTCGCGAATTGCATAAACTAGGCAACAGCCCAAGCCGAGGTGTGCCGTGCACCCTTGAGCTAGTTGTCAAAATTAAATGGGCTGAGTGACTTAAGCGCTCGCCTTAGTAGTCCGGTGAAGCTGTTAAGGCCTCCCTAGGTCAGTAGCGTAGACAGTTCGAAAAAAAAACCTTAGTATGTTATTTATTACTTCGTCACTTAACGTAACATCATGATCACAAAACTCACGAAATGTAAAAAATACTTCAAATTAACCGTTAGTTTCCTTACCGGTAAGCGTAACTTTTCTCGGCTTTTGCAGTGAAGGTAAAATTGTGATCTGTTCTTTGATACCGAGTATATATACCGGTGGTTCTGTTGGTATAACAAAATCGATGCGTTCCTGCCTCGCAGCCTTTGATGGCAGAACTATCTTGCAGAATTCCTCAAATGGCATCATGATGTGACTAAAGCTATCGTTGGCTAACAGCCGAGGTAACGTACGAACAAGTGTGGATACTGTGGTCGACTTAAAAAAAAAAGACAGCTTTGTAATAAAGAATATACTTTAGACCAATGGTTCTTAGACTTTTTTTCTCATAGACCACTTTGAAAATTTAGCTGATTCTGTTGGAACCCGCAGCAGCTATATCTTCCCATATCCCCAAAACTCGACAAAAAATGTGAAGATTTGATCTAACTATGGAAATCTGCGTTGCGCATTAAATATGGAATATACAAATTTATACAAGTAACCGCCGTTAAAATATCTGCTTACATTGATAGGTGAAGTCAAGCCACTATTTTAGTCCTACACTATTCTTCTAATGTTGTTCTTACCCTTATCCCACATAAGTAGAGTCGGTACAACATGTTTGTTGTGGTATATGATTTGGCTTAATTCTTACGATCGGCCGCCTGCCTGACATCAACCCTCCTTGGGATTATTTTGTTGTACCACTGTATTTATGATTATTATTATATAGTTGCGAAGTCTGATGGGCTCCTTTAGCCTTACAATATGTCGTTCCGGTTAAAAACGAAGTTCTTCAAGATTATGGTTTGCTTGCTATATTGCCATTTTTTCAGGATTCGTGATTTCAGAGTTTTCTCAGTAATAATAATATAATAAACCATTATAAAAATATAAAATATGAAAACTATAATAGAAAAATAAATGCAAATAAAATCACATGTCAATGTCAATTAGTTCTACACTATCGAAAGCAGATATTTTCCCCATTTTTTTTGTTATGCCAACGTTGATCCCGTCGAGTCTCACGTGGAGCCCTAGGGGTCCACCTGGACCATTTTGGTTTGCAACTAAAAAATAAAACCTCATGGGTGAACAAAAAATACTTTTTGTTTACGAACGTAAACATTAAAAAAGAGGTTTTAATTTAATTCTGTTGCACAACACTGTCATTTAAAAAAGGCTTACTTTATTCCCGTTCATGTGTTTCTTTGTGTTTTATAATTAAACGGGTATTTCTATTAACTTGATTGTTTTTATGGTTATATCGACAAGCAATAAACACTATTAAATGTTTTATTCCTGATACAAAGCATGTGTGAAACTAAATTTTACAAAAAAAAATACGACCTTCTTTCTTTAAACTTATTATTCATTTCATAAAGGGATATAAAGTTTACTCGCGGTTCGTCAATATACATATATATGTGAGAATTCTAAATTTTATAAATAATTCACAAACATTTTTTATTTCTTTTTTACATCATAAATCATGTCGATATTCCCGCCGTAAAAATATTATGAAATCGTGTGTAGTTTTTTTCCGATAAAAATATTGAAAACCCAAATGGCGCCGCGTAACACTACCTAATGATAAATAAGCACTAATAATTAACGCGAGCCCAAACCGGTACTTGCTAATGGAAACAGTAATCGAAACTTTGTCATTGAATCTAATATTTACATTCGACTTTAGCACCGCTCTGATAATCTTTATATAGCAAATATTTATCGGTTATATCACCCTCGTCACAGAATCATTCAGAGATTATTATGAAAATTAATATACTGATAGGTGATAAAATAGCAACACACGTTTCGGTGCGATCTGTTTGGAATGTACGACTGAATAAATAGTACTCCGAATTTCGTCGCATTAAAACTGTTATGATAATGTTTAGTACGTATGTAGGTACTCTAATTAGCACATTGGACTTCCAACTGGCGCTATTTAATACAAGAAACCAAGAGTTAATAAATCCTTGCATATTTGTACAGACTCTCCATAAAAGCATCTCATAGCAAGAACAAATTATTGATATACTTAATTTTACTATGAACTGTTTTTGAATATGTATAAATAAAATATATATTATATTCAGTTTTTGTACATTATAAGCTATCGGAAGAAAATTTAAAATTTATTATGTTCGTTTACTGTTTACATCCATATTTTAGGAGTCAGACACGGTTTTAAAATACTTCGATTTGTATCTGTAGGTGGTAGAGCCACGCTGAAGCTATTACTGGTTTCAGCATGAATGGGTCAACTCGCCCGGGATAGTACCACCCTCTAATAGAAAACCGACGTGAAGTAACAGTGCTTGCATTTATTGCGTTTCATTCGGTCAGTGAGAGCGACGGAGGCCCACTTCCCTTTCCCTCATCCCCATTCCCTCTCCCCCTACACCCAAACTCAGGTAGGCTACGCACTTGGGACGCTCCTGATGTTGCGAATGTCTATGGACGGTGGTGATCACTTAACATCAGGTAACCCCACCTGTTCGTTTGCCTCCTACGACATAACAAAAAAAATGGTTTTATCCACATTTTTATAATGGCATGGATTAACAACTGATCATAATAATTACTAAGAGGAGAGATTACTATGGCGTTGCTTTGAACAGGGTGATAGGTAATTTACGTGGCAATGTAAAACAAGTATGTTTTAAATTTATTGTTCTTAAACTATTGTAATATCCTATTTTCTTAGGATATTAGACTAGCCATCCGCTCGTTACAATATTAATGTGCAAATACTCACCGAAGCGTTCCCAACTATAGGTTTGTTACATAATTCTATAAGTTTTTCAGCGAGTTCAGTGAAATCCTTCACGAGTTTCAACATCCGCGGCTCTTTAAGCCTCGGGTCATCGAGTACGTCGCCGCAGCGTTTAATACGTTGCGGATAACTCGACTTGATGACTGACATCATCATCCACAACGTATGTTGCGGATACGCTACTATTAGTTTCACGATAATCGCTTTTAATTGAAGATATACCTGAGAAAATATTTCCTAATTTAAACACTGACATTTTTAAAACAATGGTAAAACCCGGCGGATAACTCGACTTGATGACTGACATCATCATCCACAACGTGTGTTTCGAATACGCGATTATTAGTTTCACGATAATCGCTTTTAATTGAAGATATACCTGAGAAAATATTTCCTAATTTAAACACTGACATTTTTAAAACAATGATAAATCTTGGCCGATAACTCGACTTAATCACTACCAACATTTTTAAAACACTAGTAAAGCTTGGCAGGTAACTTAGTCTTGATCACTGTCATCATCGTCCACAACGTTCGTTGCGGATACGCGATTATTAGTTTCACGATAATC